>VDFB02319951.1:0-202990 GCA_007258455.2 Sequoia sempervirens
GGAGAAAAAGCAATGAATTTCTTCCTGTACCAAACTGCATCAATAGAGGTCCTCGTTCCTACAACACTCATCATGTGGGCCAATTAGTAATAGTCTTAAATTTTGTTGGTACAATTTGTAATTGATCTCCAACCACATGCCCTATATAGACTATTGATTGTGTAGAATAACACTATGTACCTTACCCCAATATAATATCTAACTACTTGTTGCAATAGCATGCAAAGGTATTGCTATTGTGGAGAAAAAGGAACAAATTTCTTCCTGTACCAAACTGCATCAATAAAGTTCGTCATTTCTACAATACTCATCATGTGGCCAATTAGTGATAGTCTTAACTTTTGTTGGAACAGTTCCTAATTTTCCCTAGATAGACTATTGATTGTGTAGCATAACACTTCTGCATAATGAATAAGGTTGATTTTGCTCAAGACTTGCAAGACTTTCCTCAAATGAGTTAGATGTTATTCCCATGTAGTGCCGAAAACTAAAAGATCATCTAATGCGCTAGGGCACATGTATCTATGAATGGCGTCAATAATCATTCATCAATCTTATTAATGTAGCAGATACATTACCTTAATCATAAGGAACAACCCTTTATATAGATTTTTTTTTTTTTTGAAGGTTGTCTTCCATGCATCTCTTACATTCAAATTTGATGGTACCCAAATTTAAGATCCAATTTTGTAAAATACTTGGTCGGTTGAAGTTGGTCCAATAAGTCATCAATCTGTGAGAGTGCATATGCTTCCTATGGTGATTTTGTTGAATAATCTGTACAATCTTCAAGAGCCATTCTTTTGTACCATGACAATGGGTGTCCCACAAAGTGAAGTACTTGGGTGTATAACCCCTTGCTGTAACAACTCATGAAGTTGTTTCTTTACTTAATTACTCTTAAAAAGTGATTGCCTAGATAAGCCAATATTTGGTAGTGTAGATTTGGGCAACACTCATTCTTTGCTTCCCTTTTAGGAAGCAAACCTTTTGGAGCTTGGGCCACATGTTTAAAAGATTGCAGTAACCCTTCCAAATCTTTCAACTACTTGTTAGCACAATCAGTCTTTAGAACTTTTGAGTTCATCATATTTCTTATCCTTCAAAAGAAGTAAACAAATTGCTAGAGTGAGTTTTTTGGCTTGGTTGGCGCTTACCATGAATGCTTGGTCTTGCTTTGATGTGCTTCAATGGTATACTTTACTCCATCCTTCATTCATCTATATTTGTTTGCCCTTGTGAAGATAGCATCCTTGAGAAAGACTCTCAAACACAATATCAAATGAATTAATTGGAACTGCATTTGCTTCCATCTCATCAACATGCCATGGATTAATGTCAAATTTGATTTTACACTTTCTTGTTACTTGTATTTCTATGCTTTTCTTCATTGAACCCAATGGGTATGATGTAGATGATCATATTTTTTAAAATCAAGTCTATTAACAACTTCACTTATGAACAAGTAGCACTAGCCTGTCTTTTGACATAGATTTCGACTTGGAAAACGTGCTAATTTCTTCCTTTCTATGCTTCATGCTAGTTGCATTGGTAGTAATGCAACTCATTTCCTCATCAATGTTTAAAATATCTGCTATCTCCATCTTTGTTCCTTCCTTTTAAGGATGTCATGGGCTTCTTCAAGATCTCTTTGGTTCGATTCTTAAGATACAATTCTAGATGTCCATCATTTATACAATGATTACTTTGGATTCTTGCAAATATGTTCTCTTTACATTTCTATATACCTGTTATGTAGTATTAGGTTGGTTGATTCTACTTCTTGGGTTGATTTGATGAAAATTTTAATTGGAAGATTCACTTTGGCCTTGTCTTTTCTCTTCCTCAATGTATTATGCATGCACACTTGCTTCATTAATGTCTTTTGGCTTGCTAGAGATGATTCGTTTCCTTATGCATGCATGGATAGTGATTGACCATGTATTTGCTTAAGTTTTCTTCATAATCTAAGTCCAACACCATCGAGATACTCGTGTACAGAACTTTGTAATATTGTCTAGCACACTTTATTGAATAAGATAAAAAGCATTGGTCCATGGAGTTTTGGAGACAAGAGATGGAGGGACAGGGGGACCATGGATGCAAATTTGGGGATGGTGGGGAGACATCGAGGGTGGGCTTTAAGGATAGGTGGAGCATGGACTCAAATTTGGGAATGGTGGGTAGATGACTCTGGTGGATGGCAATGCATATAGTACTTGAAAAATTAGTTGTAAAAAGCTATATAAGAAACAACAATTGAAACTATAAACCATTAATTACATATTATTATTTTCAAAATTTCAATATGATGATTACATTGAAATACAATTGGCCAATGTGTCGATCGTCTAAAGCTCTAATCATCATCCCTAAAGGTCACAACGAACTCCTCATCATTGGACGTGCTAGACTGTTCTAGTTCAAGCTCTTTGAAGTAGATGACAACTAACCTTGTTTGTGCTTGATCATTGTCAGTTTGTATTGGCTTCTCTAGCTCTACATCCCATTGTGTTGTTGATAGATTGGACAAGGCAGTCTATTCCTCTTGATAGATTGGATGAAGCTATATGTAGAATAGTTCCTCTTAGTAGTAAAATAATTAGAAACTTGGGATAAGAGGCAAATGCCTAGTTGTCAATGAATAAGGCTCATGCATAGTCCACCATAGTATCGGGTCCTTCTGTGCCATAATCTCTTTATCCAACTTGTCCTTTTTTTGGATATTTTATAAGTGTGGCAAATTTAGTCCACTCATAACAAATGATGGTGGCATATTTAACATTGTACATCTTTCGAATTACCTTCTAGAAGAATCTCTTCACCTCAACCATAGTTCGTAGACTCAAACTTTGAGAGTACTCGGCAAGCCCAAAATTTTTGACTTGGAAAAAACTCGGCAAGGAATTGGCAAGAACTCAGAAAAAACTTGGCAAGAACTCGGCAACTTAAAATATACTAAAATGACTCCACCTTGTTGCTAGATGGTAATGACTCCTCCACTATAACAATGTCATCCAATCCAATCTCCCTTGCTTCTGAGGTAGTGAAGTCAGTTTTGTTCATATAGCATTGATTAAATAGTTGATGGCGAGTCTAAGGTAGTGATGTATGTGCTGAAGGCAGAAAGTTTAGGCCGAAGGGCTAAACGGTTAGGGGGTCATGTGTAATGACCAACCCCAATTTATTTTTTTGAAACTCCCACTGCTGTTATGGTTTTCTGAGTGTGTTTGCCTTTGTGTTTTTTCATAGTTTCAACATGTAAAGGAAAGACAACATAGAGCAGAAAAAAATGACAAGAAGCTTGCTAGGGAAAGAGATACTTTCAGTAATGAAATTTGCAGCCTTTATTGCTCAGTTTTTTAGCAGAAATTTACAGTCATATATTCTCAGAAGCTAACACAGAAATTTACAATTTCCAGACCTGTTTGTGAAGCTTCTTGACAGCAGATCATAACTCCTTCAAAAGCCACGCCCACCACTCAAAAAAGGAGTGAACAATTTCGATGCAAGGCTAGGATGTGGCGCCTTCAACCAACCTTCAAAGACTGAAAACCCAACTTCTGATAAAGGCCGATCAGGCTTGAAGGATTACCCCAGAATGCGGTGCTGGCTGGGATAGGGCGATCAGGCCCTAAAAAATCATTTACAGCTCCAAAAAATGCAAACAGTAGCTTGATTGAATCGCCTTCAAGAGGGTCTTCAACAGATTAGATACCCATTTTGACAGCCTTCATTATATCTGATTATGAGCAGAAATATGGATTTCAGGTGCATAAACAAAGTGCCCAGAATTTTGTAAAATCTCACCAAATTGCCACTAAACTTCACCAAATTGATGCAATGTCATCACAAGCCAAAAAATTTCAATCCCACTTCCAGAATGATCAAAATCTTCGTTCCAAAAGTCTGAATCTACAACCTTGAAGCATAAATGAAGCTCCTATGTGAAGCCTCCAATATCCTCTTCTGATGTGGTCTTTCACACACGAAGAAAGGTGATCTTGCAAAGGTTTTCGTCTCAACAAGTCGATATCAAACCCTAAAGCCAAGCTCCAAAGCCAATGCACAAGAATATCCAAAACATCATAAGCTCCAAATGATGCCTCCAATAGACTTTTATGAGAAAGACAAGTTAAGGCGACCAGGCAACCTTAGAATCCACGCCAAAACAAAGGCTTTTTGATTTTAATTTATTTTTAAATACTTTCTCCTTCATACTTAGGCGCCCCAAGATGAGAATATAAAATGTAACTTTAAAAACAACTTAAGTTAATGTGTTAAGCATCCATGGTCTTTTTTTAAAAAAGTGACCCCCTTATAACCCCTTTAATTAAAAGATATAAAGTCACTTTATTTAAGCTCACTTTCGAAACATTCTTTCAAATTTTTCCAATGATTCAGCCTTAGAAATTTGTATCGACTGAATAAGTGCTGCAGAGACCCATCTTAACCTGGTCTGGCTAACCCTAATTAACTTACTTTTTTTAGAAAGTCCTAAAAATAGTAAATTGTGCCCTGAAACATGAGCCGGAGGGAGACTGAGATGCTTGAGAAGGCTCACCAAAGACCGAAGCACCGTACCAGACCCCCTACTAAAAATAGCACTTACTAAAAATAGTAAGTGTGCCCGAATCAACCCTAACTGAAAGAGGACGTCGTAAAATGGGGACATTACATCACGAGGGGTTGGGGTGTAGCTTAGGCCAAGTTAAAAATTTTGTTTTGGGACTTAATATTTTTGGCAATTTTTGGCCATTCAACATGTTCACCAAAAAACTATCCCTATAGACTTGCAAGTGAAACCTACAAATACTTGCGCGGTAAAAAAACTCGTAAGTACTTGACAACTTGACAAGTACTCAGAGAGCTTGCGAACTATGACCTCAACATCTACCATAGGGACAACTAGCCTTCACACAGATCACTTTGGGTTCAATGCATAGGTAGCCATTTGCAAGGGAGTGTTAAGCTTCTCTCACCTCCATTGAATGAGTGGCTAAGTGCGTTCATTTACAGATTTGCAAGGTGGGGTCTTTTGTTTCTACAACAACCTTCATTTGGCCAAGCATGTTGTCAATGCACTCATACACCCCTCTATGGTTTGGAGAATTAGGTTCCCCATATTTGATTACTATGAAAACTGAAGATATGATGGAGATGATGTATTTGACATCAACCCAAAAATTGCCACTTTTTACCACTTCCTTCACCTTCTTCCCTTGATTTGACCTAGAATCAAGCCACTAATTCCACTCATGTGTCATACCATTAGTTGTAGTGGCTCTTGCAACTCAATCATCTTCTCCAAGAGAATGAGTATGAGGCATATATGGTCTCAATAGGTTTGGGAAATTTCTTCTTGGAGAAGGTTTGGAATAGTGCATGCGATATGTGGTGATTGTAGATAAATATTTGCACATCTTTTGACATCAAGAACTACCTATTTTTATCTAGTCTATTTTCTCTATTTCATTGAGTGCCTAGCTCATGGCATGCACACAACAAGGAATTTGCCATATATGTTTGTAGGCTATCTCAACTAACTTCCCTTTTGCTCTGCACACATAGTCTACATTAGTACTGACTTGCGCCACGTTCTTAGGGCTAACCTCCTCAGTAACATCTCCAAGGATACGAAACTAAATCTTTGCATCCTTGCAGTGCTTTGAACAATTAATGATCTTAAGTAAGGCCCTTCGTACATGTCACCATGGTACTAACGAGTGGATGGTGCCTAATGTCTGTCCACCCATCCATGATAGTGTTGCACCCAATTGTGACCCATGTAGCCTTTATTTTCCCCATAAGAATGTTAATCTTGGAATAGTTCTTATCCAAAATTGTGGTCATTAGTTTCGTTTGCTTTGGTGGCACATATGAAGGCCTCCCTCTTATAATCTTAGCCATAGCATCCTCATAATGAGGAGAATGAACATGTAATGAAATGCCATTGGCAAATAGGAATTTTCCAATGGCATCATCTACCTTATATTTTATTTGAACATTAAACATTTCCACCACTAGGTTGGAAGAATTTGTCACTCGACATTTCCCCTTGGGCTCTACTACACTAGATGGAAAAGAGGAACTTGTGGCTGTTGGCAAGTGCTAGTGGCCTTCACTAGCATAGTAACAATATCTTTGTCCTTTGTTTTTGAGTGACAATTTGCCACATGGCCTAACTGTTAATGTTAGAGCAGCCGCGGTAGTTCCTTCCAGCTCAACACGTGAGAATATAAGTTAAATGATAGCCGATGGCTATTTAACTTATACCTATTGTTTTGTATTATTCACCAAGGCCGACATACATTATTATTGTTTTTCAAGAGGGCCGACATAAAAGCATTTTTTAGAAGACATTCAGTTGAGGCCGACATTTAATGTATGGATATATATTCGATCTCAAGTTATGACATTTATATAGTCTCATGTGTTTTCTTCGATTGCTCTATGCCGTCAGTCCGATATAGACAAGTGAAATACCACTGCGATCTAGAGGAGCTCGGCCTTATAAAAGGCGAATATAGGATTGAGATCTGAACAGATAGCGAACTCTATAAAGAAGCTTGATTACAATTCTATCATTGGCGAACAGGTTTCTGATGCGAATTACCATCCCCATCAAGGTGCGAAGCTAATCATCAGATCAGTGCAATTTTCCCTGAGATCCGTGTACATTTCTTATGGTTCTGTGATCTCAGAAATGTGCGAACAGGTTCGGACTTAAGTGTGAACTAGTCAGATTTGTAGAGTGTGATCAGCACATGTGAATTGAGGTCTTCATTGCTACGAAAACATTATCAGCTTTGCATCCTTCTCAGGTGTGATCTAGAGCTTGACATTTGTTCATTAGTCTTGTATTAAGACTTCATTGTAAACTGTAATCTACTACTGTTGAATCAAATAATAAGAGAGATCTTTGTTGCTGGGTTTTTCTCCCTCAAGAGGAGGGTTTTCCCAGGGTACTTGCTGAGTTATCTTGTCTAGTTTTGCTTTAATGTTCTGTGCATTTACTTCTGATCACCTAATTTAACACTAACGCCTTTACTTGGAATATGAAGAAGATGCACATTAATTTGAGTAATGCTGCCTTGGAATTTGAGGCCACAAGAATGACATTTCCATAGCCTAGTCCCCCAAGAACTACTAGATTTGTTTGATTGTATTTGAGAACCAAATCATTTTAAAGGGGTCTTCTTCTTGAAGGGACCCTTTGCAAAATCTTCCACCAACTAGGCAGGGCGATTGAAATGAGCACTTCCAATAGAACTAGTTGCCCCCTTTACCCCCCACACCTATATTTCGATTCTCAGATTCAATTATAGTGTTTGGATTCCCATCCTTCTCATTATCACTTTGCTATGAAAAATTCGTAGTGACTTGAGAAAAATAAAAATTTATGATTTAAATTTAGTGCATATACATAATGCAAGGGCTCAAGACACAAGGATTCTCCTTTTGCATTTTTCATACTTAGGTTGTACAAAACACAAAAGCAGAGGATATACAAAAATTGGAATGATCCTTCCTTCAACCTTCATCAAACAAAGATTTCACTTCTGTTTTTCTTACTTCAAGGTGCAGAAGTAGAGGATACACAAAAGATGCAACCCTAATTTGACTATTAGTATTAACTTTTGTTTTTCTTACCTCAGGTCGAACAAGGTGTAGAAGCGACGGAAGTCAAATAAGAATAAGAAAATCAGCTATATCATTATGCAAACAAACATATAAAAAATACATTTAAAATCCTAAAATGTTAAATAGTTAAAACAACATTCACATACTATAAAACGAATGTTATAAACCCCTAAATAATAAAAACAGCAGTTCATACAATCCTAAAAACAACTTTTAATAATTTATAAACAAAAGAAACAGCCTTTAACAGTTAACATTTATAATGAAAATGCAAAAAAATTAATTAACAATGATGCTTAATGCAAAAAAATGGGAATGAATGAATTTGTAAAATCTTGTTTTGAAGGGTTAATGATTGCTTTGAATGAATCTGTGATTGTGTAATGTCCCGTTTGGTAAATTTCTTATGTATCAAACCCCAAGCACACAATTATGATAATTTCTAATCAATTTATAAATAAACAATTAATTTTTATTGCTTTTGGATGAAATCGATTCAGAAATTTCAGTTAAAATGTTTGATTTTTTATTAGATATTATATTTAGAATTCTGCTCAGAGAACTCAGACTTGTATTCAGCAGCAGCTAATAAGTTAACTTTAAATTTGAAGTGAATTACAATTAATTGGAATGTCTTTGAAAGGTCTGCAAAACTTTACACTAGTTATTGACAACAATTCTAATTGTCTAACACATGAAACTTCCATGCAATCTCTGGGTGAGATTGCCCCAGATCCAAATCAGGGGTTTCATCGTCTAATTCAGTAATGGAATTTAGAGGGATTCCATCCTCTAATTCTAGACCTTGAGGGCTTTCGTCCTTAGGTCAGATTGAACTGCAGTTCCATGCTCCAAAGGAGTAATAATTAGATAATAAAAG
This sequence comes from Sequoia sempervirens, assembly GCA_007258455.2. NCBI lineage: Eukaryota > Viridiplantae > Streptophyta > Pinopsida > Cupressales > Cupressaceae > Sequoia > Sequoia sempervirens. Next base: position 8,525 of record VDFB02319951.1, read on the forward strand.
ATGTATTCCATTCATTTATTCTTCCTTCTCCTTGCTTGGTCTTCCTTATATACCTTTTTCCTTTAATGGACATAGCTTTTCACATGCCCCTTGACCTTTATTAAAACCTAAGTTTATTTTAATTTTAATTTATTATGAATTTACCCTTCTTAAAAGAAATCATATGGACTTTTAGGAGGGGGCATTACAATCTGCTCTTCCCAAGATTGCTTGTCCTCAAGCAATTGCAAGCTAGGATGCTCCTAAAGTTACCAGGATCCAAAATCAACCTTGGAGATGTGTAATTCCTAGACATCGATTCTTTTTGTGATGTGATTAGCTTCTGCTGTGACACTTTGATATGGTTAGGAATTGGAAACTCTACACAAAGTGATGCTTCTCTAATTGTCTCAGATATGTCTGACTCTGTACTACAGTGATGTCCCTGAAGAGTTGTTGTTACCATACTTGCCTGAATCAGGCTGCCAATATAGTCTTTTAATGTCATAAGGTTGATACCATCCTTTGAAGTATGAGGACAATTTATTGTCCAGTATTCTTTTGGTTCATGTACTTGTATTTCTTAATAACTCTCAACAACAAAACCAAGAGTTGGAAACTGGCAAGGTCTGTAATTTAAGATGAGTTTTCTCTCATCCTCAGAAAAAATAAACAAAAAGACATCTTGCAATAGCATAGTTTGAAACCAAGTAAAGGAAGCGTCAATCCGAAGATCAATTTCTTTTTTGGCATCAACTGCATCTGCAAAGAATTGATTGGGTTGGCCCAACTTTCACACAGTTCCATGAATATCTCTTTGAATCAAAGTAGGAAAGTGAGCCTTCCATTTATTAAGATGAGGATTAAAGGCATGACACACATCTATGACCTTAAATGCAATGTTCTTTTTTGAAATGATTTTATATCTTTTTGGTCCATTTTTGAGGTTCTCACATTCTGTAATTGACCCGATCAAAGGCTTTCCAGAAATATCATAGAATTCTTCTCTCATTTCATTGGATAACGTAGGATCCATAGGGTGGTCATCATAAAAATCATTGCTTGTTCTAATAATCTCATTTGTTGTATTCTTAGATTCTAAAATTGCTCTTCAAAATGGTCACCATTAGTTGTAGAGGTAGAACCATCCTTTCCACTAGCTAAAGTATGGACATCATCACCTCCATCAAATTTAGAATTTATACTGAACTCAAACAGAGTTTTGTCTATTGGGCTGTCAAAATTTGTATGAATGTTGAATTTTATGGGAAAATTTGATTCACTTTCCTTGCTACTATCATCCTTGCATTTTGTGAACAGGCTTGTGCAATTATAGTCGTCATCAAATCCATCAAATATGATTCCTGCAATATGAATGCATTCCTCTTTTATCACTTATTTGGGATCAACACTGGATTCAATAACTGAAATTTTTTGGTGAACTTTGGCCTTTGTATTACTGTTGCATAGCACACCAAAAGTGATAACCTGAATATGACGGTTTAGGTTGTCATCTCCAGAGCAAGAAGAGTCAACCTCGCTATATTTGTTGCTATCAAGCTTAGTAATTTCATTACTTGATCTGCCAATAGCAGCTTGCTCATCTTCGTAGCCAACAGATTGTTTTGTTTGACCATTAGTATTGCCTTTGGAAGCCATTTCAGAGTAATCTGAAATAGAATTTGATTCCTGTTTATTTATTTATTTTGATTCGTAAATTCTTGTTCATTTATTCCATCAGCTGAGTGATTCGAATTTTGAATCTGGATTCTTTTGATGACCATTGGTTTGACTTTGGACTTTTGTTCTTCTCTAAAAATGAAAGTGGGATGTAGAGGTCTATCATCAAATCCAATAAACATTTATTGTGTGCTATTGATTTGATTTTTGGGAGCATTCGCATTATTCTACTTCATGTGGAGCATTTGCTCAATATGTCTATCATTGTATCAATCTTTTTTTCAAACTTATTTGAAAGAACTGTCCCCAAAGGAGTTTTCTCTCTCTATCTGCCATATTCACTTATTTTGTCACTTACTGTTGGCTTTATTACTAAATTCCATATGAAAGAAAACTCACAGGGTGGCAAGATCCAGCTCTGATTCTATTTGTAATCCCATTTGGAAAATCTCGTATATATCAAAACCCAAGCACACAATTATGATAATTTCCACTCAATTTATAAATAAACAATTAATATTTATTGCTTCCAGATGAAACGGATTCAGAAATTTTAGTTGATATGTTTGATTCTTTATTAGATATTATAATTAGAATTCTGCTCAAAGAAATCAGTTTTTTCTTCAGCAGCAGTTAATAAGTTAACTTAAAATCTGCAGCGAATTACAGTTAATTGGAATGTCTTTGAAAGGCCTCCAAAACTGTACACTAGTTATTGACAGCAATTCTAATTGTCTAACACATGAAACTTCCATGCAATTTCTTTTGGAAATATTGTTGTCATTGATGTCAAAGGAGTGTAGAACATATTTCTGTTATTAAAGAAGAAAATCAGTTTCCCTTATTCAAGGCAGATCGCATTATTCCAATGAGATCATTTAATCATGGCAGCACTGCAATTAATAGAAAGTGGATGGCCTCCTTGTGAAAATCCAATTTAATATTGTTTGAGGCTTTTTTGAGATGGACGACCTCTTGTGGAAAATTAAATTAATATTATGTGAGGTCTTTTTGACATAGGCTGACCGTCGCTCTTGATGTGGTCGTCCAACTTGGGAAAAATAAAAATAAAAATAAATTTATTCATGTGCAAACTTGGCCGACCCTCCTTGAAGGATTGCCTCCCTTGGGTGAAGGGGCATAAGGAAGGTATAAATAGAAGTTGTGTGTGGGGTAGATGAAAGTAAACAATTAAAGAAATATCGTTCCTATTTTCAGCAGATTTTTGAAGAAGAGAATATATATGAAGAAGTTGTGAGCAGATTTTATGAAGGAAACTCAAATGATTATCATCCATTGAAGAAGCTATATTCAAGAAAGTGAAATTTTGTTCATTAGAGGTTGGTGCCTCTCAATAGAAGAGATTGGTGTCTCTTGCCAAGTTGGTGCTTAATAATGGGATAGGTGTCACCAATGGGTTGGTGCCTACAAAGATTTTATAACTGTGTGCTCATCAATTTCTCGATGAGATTGCCCTATATTTGAATCATGGGTTTTCATCCTCTAATTCACTAATGAAATCTAGAGGGATTCCATCCTCTAAATCCAAACCTTAAGGGGTTTCATCCTTAGGTCAGATTGAATTGCGGTTCCATGCTCCAAAGGAGTAATAATTAGATAATAAAGATGTATTCCATTCATTTATTCTTCCTTCTCCTTGCTTGGTCTTCCTTATATACCTTTTTCCTTTGATGGACATATCTTTTCACATGCCTCTTAACCTCTGTTAAAACTTAGGCTTTAATTTTAATTTTAGTTTATTATTAATTTACCCTTCTTAGAAGAAATTGTAGGGACTTTTAGGAGGGGGCATTATAGATTGGCTTTGTCATCCATATTTGACTTCAAATCCTGAATTGGATTCCAAACTTGGGCCCATATAGATGTGGACACAATCCTAATATAAAATTTGGTTAACTTCATCTTAGTTGAAATCCAAGCTCCAGGATTTGAAATTTTGGTTGACTTCAACTTTAAAGACTTTACTAACTTAACCTTAGTTGGACACATGGCATTAAGTAATTCAATAGATGTCAAAGGGGCTATGCTGTAGGTCTTTTGGACCCAACCATACATGTAATCACATTGCAGTACAATATTGGATCCATGCCTTTGTTAGAGCACTTGCAACCCAAAATTGGCAATAAGGGGTGCGATACGAAACCAGATGCATGTTTCCATTTAACATAGTTAAATTGTAGCTTCATGTCCACTATAGACCAAACAACTTGCAATATTGTGGCTCTCTAGACAATGACACCTTTTAGTTTGTTGTACCTTGGGGTGTATTGCACACAAGGGATTGAAAACTCATAGAGGGATTCCAATATCATAGAGGTGCAAGTGAGCGACACTTGGCGACATCTTGCACTACCTTGACAAACACATGGTGGAACCTCATGCCATGTGTTTTGCACCAACCGAAGTAATCAGACTCCAAGGCAAATGGGAATCCAAACTCCAAACTGGTTTAATTAAGTTACATAGGCAGATTGGCTATAGGGAGTATATTGGACCAAAAGGTGCTCTCTAGTATTAGATCTTGGAAATAATTTTGGACCCAACTTCACTTTATATTTTAACAGATAAAACTTGGAATTACAAAACTCAACCAACTTTCTTGTGATGCCCTCTGCAACCTTTAGGCTCAATGTCTAATGAGAAATTGGAATTTAATCTTTGATAGATTTTGGGGGTCATATCAGGGTCAAATATGAAGTCAGACATCATTTCCTCTCTGATATGGACTCCAAACCTGATTTATCAATTAAATTCTACTAACTCCGGACCTAAGCAAAAGCTTAATAACTTGGTTCTTGTAGGGCCCATGACATTACCACACAGGGGCTTGATGAGTTGCTTAAAAATAATTAAATATGGATTTATAACTAAAGGAAATAAGACATGCTAGCAGTCTGGATGCAATAGGGATTTAACTGAATTGCATAGGGTAATCAGTTTTCAAAGGCAAATTGGAGCCAAAAGCTTAATTAGATAGGTAAACCATAAATCTCAGTGATTTAACATCCAAACATGATTTGATTCTTCAAACCAATTTAATTTAAGCCTGACTTTAAAAATTTAAGCCACAATTTATAACCGAGGTTAATATTGAGGGTTCATCGTTACCCTAGTTTATTGGAGGTTGAAGCTTTCCCACTTTGACTTGACTCTTTTATCCTCTAATGGTGCTGATACTTTGATAACCTTGAGATAGACACACATGTTTCAATCTCACCAAAGGATTTTGGCAATCTCACACAAGTTTGAAAGCAGTTCATGCAAGATTTTGACACTTGTTGGGATCACACACCTGCTTGACATTTGGAAAAACTTGACAGTATTCTGCCTGTCCCTAGTTTTCCAAAAATTCAGGATTACCCTCAAACATTCTCCATTCAATGATGGATGAAAGTTCAACTACTATGAAACACAACAAACTTGAGAAAATCTTAGCTAGACTGTTGTATAATTTATCATATTGATTATTGATAAAGAAGAGCCTTGCTCTTATAAACTTTACATACCCTACAAATTAGGGAGATAACTGAACGTAACTGAAAGAAACAAAAGCAAACAAGAAGGCTATAATCATAGAGACGTGATTATAGGCGAACTGATACTTAAGCTAAACATTAAGTTAACTACGATGACCATTAATATTACATTTAATATTTAATACCCTCCCTTAATGGTCATCGTACAAACAAAAAACTAAGTCTACCCATATTGTGGTGGTCATCAAAATGCAAAGTGTGCATACTCCTTCTGCTCCTTCTGCTCAGTTTGCTCTGCTATGTGAGCACTTTGCTAAGGTGCTTCTTGGTTGGACTTCTTATCAGCCAACCGCTTTCTACAATAGCTCTGTATATGACCAATCTTCCCATAGTAATGGCAAGTAAAAGACTTCTTGGAGCCCTCCTCCCAATCGTCTCGTCCTTTTTGTTGAGTGGACTTGCCTTTGCCAAAATCCTTGGCAGTAAATGCTTGTTCAACACTTGGAGATTCACTGCTGCTCCCAAACTGCTTCTTCCACCAATCTTGCTACAAAAGCTTGTTGCACATCTCATCAAACTTGAAGTCAACATTGGTGGATGTAATGTTGAGCATTTCGATGAAGTGCTCTTAGGAACGTGACAAACTTTTCAAAGTGATCACCACCATATCCTCCTCTTCTACCTTACGACCAATGGCCTCCAATTGATCGCGGATATTTTTTACTTTCATCAAGTGCTCTTGCAAAGACACTTGGTCATCCATCATAATAGAAAAGAGCATATTCTTCAAAAAGAAAGCCCTTCCCTTGTCTGAGGTCTCATGAAGATCTTTCAAATGCTTCTAGATCTCTGCAGTAGATTTAGCAGAAGGTATTTTTGGTAACATGTCATCGGCGATAGATAATTTAAGAAGCATGAATGCCTCCCTATTACTTCCATCGTACTTGTCCTGATCCTTCCCAGTAGCAGTGGGATGAACTTCTGTACCTAGAACAAGCGCATCCAGACATCGGTACTCAAAGATGGTAAGCATCCTCTGCTTCCACGTGTTGTAATTCTTTCCATTGAACCTCTGCGAACTTTCCAACATAATATTGGACAAAGTTGCCATTCCTCTCGTTTTCCAAAGCACAAAAAATGAGGTAACTCTGTGATCAGTTGGCAAAACACTGGACTATCAGTTGGCACAATATCCGATTTTTCAAAAATCGTTTGAAAAAGAGGCTCAGAAACTGTAAGATTTTTGTAGAAAAACCCTCAAAAACTTTGAAAGATTTTCAAAATTCTGTGCAAATTTTTGAAGAAAAAATTTTGAAAACTCATAAATTTTATTTTTCCCAGAATTTCTGTCAAAACTAGCTCAAAATCTTGTCAAGCTGCCATTAAATATTAGAGAAATCACCTCAAAAAAATTGGCACAAAATTCAAGACATCCATTAGCACAAAAATTGAGGCACGAAAAACGATGCACCCAAAAAAATCTAAGACCAACCCAGTTGAGCTTTCGAAAAACCCACAAATAATCTACAATTGAAAAAAAATTTCAACTTGAAATAGAGGGTCAAAACCCTAGCCGAACTTGCAGAAAACCCTAGTTTAAAAAAAAAAATCTCTAAAAAATGCAAACAATTTTAAAAAAAAAATCGTGTCAAAGAAACTCGAATTTACTTAGCCACATATCGCGACTAGAAAGCACCAAAAAATTGCGGCCTAAATATTCAGAAAACGCGTGCAAAACTAGATGAAAACGCGCGCCAAGAACTGGTAAAAAAATGCGACCAAAAAATTTCTGAAAACGTGGCTTAGCATCCACAGAAATCACACGTAGGTTGCAGAAATCACGTGCCAAAGATTTTTCACAAAATACAAGCCCAGAAAAAACCCCAATCGCGCGCCAAAACTTCGGAAAAACACGTGCCTAGAAGAAACACTCTAGATCGCGCGCTAACAAGAACACGCGCCGGCGGCCAAACTCATTGAAAAATCACGGCCATGAAATGACAAAATCCGCCCAGGAGAAGTCGCGGCCAAAAAAAAACTTCAGAAAACAAACGCGGAAAGCAGAAACTAAAAACATGCATCTTCAGAAACGCGCGAAACTCTTTTTAGTTAACTCTGCAAAAATCCACGAATTTCCTCTACAAAAAAAAATGACGCGATTTTTCAGTCTTAACCCTCGATCTTTGCTAACTCTTTGAAAAAAATGCTAATACTACCCAGGGTCGAGTCTATGCTTTGATACCATGTATAATTTATCAGATTGATAATTGATAAAGAAGAGCCCCGCTTTTATAAACTTTACATACCCTACAAATTAGGGAGATAACTGAACGTAACTGAAAGAAACGAAAGCAAACAAGAAGGCTATAATCACGAAGACGTGATTATAGGCGAACTGAAACTTAAGCTAAACATTAAGTTATTTAAGATGACCATTAATATTACATTTAATATTTAATATAGACTACATTGTCACATCAATGAACACCCGATTAAGCATAACTTAGGTGCTTCATCATGACAAAGGCTTAAAGCTTTTGTAAGGATAAATCCTCCTCCATGGGCAGGCCTTCAATGACAGATGCATGGTGTGGTTTATCCACACCTCGTCTTAGAAGCTTGGGTTGTAAAGGGCTTACTTTGTGAAAGCAAGGTATTCTAAACTAAGATACCCGAAACAAGACGTCATGACACACTTATAGGGCAACCATAGAGACAAGCCATTTTTTGATTTTCAACACATGCATATCCATGACACACTTTTGATCAAGCATACTAGTTGTTGTTTTAACATGGATTCCTAATAGATAATTTAACAGTTTAAAACCCTCTAGACTCATTTCATCTCTAATGAAAGAACATGCTAATTAAACATGTATTCAAGCAATATTACAATCTCTGTTCATTTTAGTTAGCGGGAAGATTTGCTTTCTGTCCTGCAAAGGAATCCTATCTCTTTACAACCACTTCTCTATTAATTAGCCTTCCAATAAATTCATCTATTAGATGGTAACATATATACAATACGCTCACTTAAGCTGTAGGCTATAGGTATTCATCTGATCCAACATTTATTAGAACAGTTTTCATAACAAGAATTTGAAGATCATCCACACCAATTAAGCTCAATCCCCCTAAGCTATTTCTTGGGCCATGTCTTGGCCAACTGCACTCCAGTAGTTTTACCGATCTTGCAAGTAGAGTCCTAAGGGGATTAAGAATCAATCAACATGTTTTAGGAAGAGATCCATTTTATATCATCCACAACACATTCATGATCACATAAATAATTAGGATAGTACCTCATGGCATTGGAGACAAGGCTAGAAGAATTGAAAATTTTCACTCAAATAATTTGCTAAACTGGATACTCTAAATGTCCTTGAGGCCAAGTAGAGGGAGTTTTGAAGCTATTCCAACCATCCATCCTCACAGTAGCTGTGGGGTTTTTGTAATGCCCCCTTTTTCCCGCCCTAAATCCACGCTATTTTAATGGTGTTTTTAAACACTAGTATATATATTATATAATAATAAAATATAAATGATATAATTGAAAGAATAATTATAAATAAATATATAATAAATAAAATAAATTAAGAATACTTTATTGGGGTTGGCCAAGATTGGAGGAGAAAAAGGAAAAAAAAAACAAATAAAAGAAATATTTTTGCCTTGAGGAGAGGGGAAAGGTGGCTATAAATATAAGAACATTTGAGGTCATTTGGGCATCCATTCATATCTTATTTTTCATTTGGAGATTTTTCTCTTTGGCTGCCACTTTGGTTGGGCTTCATTCCAAGGACAAAAACCCTTAGGAATGTGGTGAGTTGGACAAAACCCTAGCTCATCTTGGGGAGAACTCATGACGGAGTTCTAATTGCACTTCATTGGAGACATTTAGAGGTTTGGAGCATCATTGCATAATCAGGTTTGGAGCAGCATTGTTGTGGCATTTTGTGAGAATATTGCATTATGGTTTTGCCCTAATTTGGAGCACCACTTTGGAGCAGACCTGAGCGCTCACCTTTGGAGGGCGATTTTGCATATTTGGAGGAGCAAATCCTAAGCGCTTGCCAAGGAGGAATTCACCCATCTAGGGTTTGATATTTGAAGACTATTTTGCATATATTTGGTATGTACAATCATAGTTTTAGGTCTGATTTGTAGAGCAGAAATCTGGGCATATGTTTGGCATGTTTGAGTTGAGCCCATGAATTCATTGTAAAATCAGTCCAGAATATTCAGTTTTATAGCAGTAGACTTCTTTAATCAGAAATCAGATTTATTGGACCTATGTTAATGCAGTCAAGGTAGGAGGGTCCAATTAAGGATTGTCTAGCCTTGCAGCCTAAATTACTAACTCCATGATCACAACAGATATGCAATGAAAATTAATAGCTAATCAACAGAAAGATAAAAGATATTTATGAACACCTGACACAAGATATATCTTGGGAAAACCCTAACCGGGAAAAACCTAGCCTTCAAAGCTCATTCCTCATTATATTATAATCTCAAAACACATTACATATGCCTCTCGAGCTTAATAGATTCTAGGCCGTAGCCTAGGGATTACAAATAACTCATACAATAACAATCTTCCATCGACTCCTTCTCCTGCTCCACAATCCCTCTGCTATGTGATTCTTCCGGATCAAAATGCTTCGTCACCGTGCTTCATACTTCGTACTATCGATCACCTTATTGATCTTCCCCTTGTAACAATCCTCTATCTTCCATTTATATCCTCTGCAAGCCTTCTAACTCTTAACAAGTCGGCCTAAATACAATGGCTAGTAAGGTAACGTGCAGACTCAAATAGGTTGGCATCAAACATAAAGCATTGCTCCGTAAATACATAGAACTTCGTGCGGTTCCTACTGAAGGTCGGCCAGGTCCTATACTTCATTGAGCATTATTCCTTTTAGCTCCACAAATCATGGAATTGCTCCACAAACCAATTAAGCTTCATTGGACACTGTCGGCTCTGCACTGTGAACACAAGTAATCTTCTGATGATGATATCTCTCCGGAATCGAACCCAAATGATCTGAATTTCCGATATTTTATAGCTCATAGTGTCTAGTAACTAATTTCAGCTCCTCAGCCTCTAGCAATTAAATGTGGTAAAATACAGTAATCCGATACTTTGCAACTTCACTGTCAACTGTCTTAATTGTTCTGAATGCTTCCAGATGCTCTTGCATCAAACTCTCGGGGTTATTTGAAAAGTGAGCCTCTTCACTTTGGTTTGTACTGTGTCAAATCCAGTGTTGTCTCTTTGAATTGGTTCAACGATCTATCCACAAGCACTTGCAATTGCCTCAAGGTCAGTGTTCTGTTCAAGTCCACCCTGCAAAACTGCCTCAGGTTCTTCTAAGTTCGGCGTTCTACTTGCAAGTCTTGCACTGCCTCATTGGTCGGCGGTCTGAGCAAGCTCACCTTGCAAGTTGCCTCAAGTTCTTCATCTTGTCATGGTCGAGGTTTGGCGGTCTACTTGCAAGCCTTGCACTGCCTCACTGGTTGGCAGTTTGAGCAAGCCTTCTCCGCAAGTTGCCTCAAGATCATTGTCTTTTTCTATTCCTTCATTCACATTTACTTGCTCTGGTACATAAACTTTCTCCTTAAGATCAATGCTTCACCTTCTTCCGGTTCCTCTATGAAATCTGATACCTCCAAAGGTTCCCCTTCCTCTGCATAAACTAATTTTGTATCAATAGGCTCTTCTTCATCTGCACAAACTATCTCTGCATCCTTTACTACTTCTCTTTCATTAGCTTCTCTGGTATTAGGTTCTTGATGACATTTAGTGCTTGATTCTTTCTTCCTCTAAACTTGAAAACAGGTTCCTCTAGCAAATCCTCTTTCATTCGTCTGGTACCCTTCATTGTGATAAGTATTATGACTCCTGTCACTTCGCCCTCTATAGTTTGAATAACTGTACTTGTTCTACTCTGGATAAGGTCTTCTTTCTCTGCATCTTGATCCCTCTTTTCCTCCAACATATGAGTTCTTCCATTTGTACAATCTTCTAAACATACAAGTAACATGTTTCCATTTTGCTCCATCAATCCATCCATAATTCATCTACTTACAATCTGTCATAGGCTTTCTCCTTCTCATTTTATCCCAACACATCTTTTCAGAATGATTCCTTAATCCACATAACTTACAAGGATATAGATCCCAACACAATTCCTTTTCATGTCCATGCCTATTACAATGTGAACAATACATACTTTTTCTTCCCTGGTTCGAATTGTTTGAACTTGTAACAACATCCTTACGTCTGTTATATCCAAGGCCTTTACTTTTGGGTCTCATTATTGGTTCAATAGGTTTTGTAATTCCTTGCTGATGCTTTCCCAATCCTTTTCCTTCATATCTCATTCTTGTTGTGACCTTTTCACACATTGCCCCATTGCAAATGGGGACCCTTTGTTTTTGTTTTTTTTGCTTTTTTGCCTTGGCGTCGCAACTGCTAATCACCATGTCTTTTTGCAATGAGGAGTTTAAGTTTTGGAATGGTCACTCGAGTCAAGTAAAAGAATTTGAGCCTGGACCACTGCGCAAACATCGCCATCATGCTTAGGAGGCCTGGGAGATGAAGATCGACTGTCATTTCAGTCAATTCCGACACCTCCCAGTTTTTAGGGTTTTTTCACTCGGGCCCCCTATTTTTTAGGACCTACTTTTTTGGCACTTTTGAGCAATTCTGAGATCCCTATTTTTTAGGGTCTATTTTTAGAAAGTTACTATTTTGTACCCCTATTTTTAGAAAGTTGCTATTTTTGGAAAATTTCTATTTTTAGAAAGTTTCATATTTGGAAGGTCTTATTTCTCGAAAACCACCAAGTTCAAAAGATCAACGAACTCTCGGGAAATGGACGAAATATTTTGGAATTCATGGTGAAATTCTGAAAATCACAGAAAACTGAAAAAATCAGTCAACAAATCTGAAAATCATGGCAAATCTATCTGAAAATCATGGCAAATCTGTCTGAAAATCATGGCAAGAATTCATGGAGGTGTGGAAAAGGACTGAAATTCATAACCAGCATGAAGAAAGGTGGACAAAATAATGGCAAAGAGCTTCAGCCAGAAGAAGTTAATGGCATGGCTGAAGGTGAAGTCCGCCCAGCCTTGAACAAATTGAGTGGCAAGCACATGAAGAAAGTCTGCTCAAAAGAAATGGCAAAGAAATTTGCCAAGTCCGCCCTTGGCAAGGCCATGAAGAAAGCGCCCAGCACAAAGTGAAGTGGCAAAGAAAAGAGGCAAGTCCGCCTCCAGCAGAGGAAATGGTGTCATTTGACAAAGTCCACGGAATGGCTAGGCCATAAGACAAAGTCCACCCTCCAATGGCAAGAAAAGTGATGAAGTCCGCCATGTCCAAGTGTTAAATGGCATGCAAATGGGTGAAGTCCGCCCTTGGTCAAGTCTTGTATGGCAAAGAAAGAGCCCAAGTCCACCTTGGACATAAAGTTGAATGGCACAAAGATTGGCCAAGTCCGCCTAAGTGCATAAAGGAAATGATATGAAGGTAGGCAGTCCGCTTGAGATGGCAAGACATTTTAGCATAGTCCGCTTTAGACAAATGGAAAAGGCATGAAATTTAGTGAAGTCCGCCCAAAGTGGCTAAGAATGACAGTCCGCCCTTAGCAAGAGATGCAATGGCATGAAATTTGATGAAGCCCACCTTGTATGGCAAGATAAAAGCTGAAGTCTGCCTTAGGCAAATGGAGAAGCGGCATGAAATTTAGTGAAGTCTGCCCAAAATGTGGCAAACTAATAAGGAAGTCCGCGATGCTTAGAGAAGAGTAAGAAAATTAAAATTGTTTTTGGCCTGAGTATGGACGTTGAAAATAAAAAAAATATTCTTGGCCATGAGGAATTTCGCCATACTTGGAGAAGAAGTGAGAAAAGTGTTAAAGAAAATTCTTCTAAGTCCAACACTTATATGTCTAAGAAAATTTGGCCAAACGTTCTAGGAAGATGAAATAAATTTAATGATTTTGGACGATTGAAAATCATGACCAAATAAAATTGGACGAAGAATTTATGTAACACAAATAAATTGGATTCGAAGAATTTTATAGGCCAACAAAATTGGACGAAGGAAAATCATGGCAAAATAATTTTGGACGAAAGAAATTATAAAAAATTGATTTAAAGAATTTATGGTGGCCAAATAAAATTGGATTTAAAGAATGTAGCCAAATAAATACCTGGAAAGAATGGTGGCCAAATAAAATTGGACGAAAGAATTTATGGCCAAATAATTTTGAACGAAAGAATTTATGGCCAAATAATTTTGGACGAAAGAATTTATGGCCAAATAATTTTGGACGAAAGAATTTATGGCCAAATAATTTTGGACAAAAGAAATTATGGCAATATAATTTTGGACGAAAGAAATTATGGCAAAATAAAATGGACTATAAGAAAATTATGTATGTAAAATAAATTTGAAGATAAAAATTGTGGCCAAATAAAATTGATCTAAAGAAAGTTATGGCAAAATAAATTTGGGAAGAAAATTTGCCTAAGGCAATGGCAAGAACTTCTTGAAGTCTGCCTTACATTTGAAATGGAAGTCTCCAAAGTCCGCCATAAGGAATGGTGAGAATGTTCGGACAAGAGGAAAGTCCTACCTTGGCACTTAGAAAAGAGACAAAGCACATGCAAAGTCCGCCATGGAAAAGTGTTCACCAAGCCCAACTTGTAGAGAGAGAGTATGGCAAATAGTGAGAAGTCCGATTTCGGGAAACAGTGATGAAGAGTTAAAAATGAAATATGCTCGTGCCAAGATGAAAATGACGAAGAGTATGAAGTTTGCTTTAAATTTGAAACAAAATTCACTTTGATATTAGGAGAGAGTTCAGCTCGAGGCCAAATTTCAGGAGAGAGAAAATGAAAATCTTCATCCAACATTGGGATTAATGAATAATTTTTGCCACGGTTAAATTTAAAAATAAAATAAAGATAAAATCAAATAAATTAGCCATTTTGGAAAACCTTTCAAAGCTTATCTTGAAAAAGTTATCTTTTTTTTACTGCAGGTGGATGACTACACAAGGCGAATCTTCAAAGAGGAAAATGGCAAAGAAAGTGTAAAGTCCGACTTGAAAGGAGATGAAAGAAAACATGGGGAGTCCACCCTTGCACATCGCAAGACCAACGGGAAGTCCGCCAAGAATTTGGCATTATGAAGACAACGGCAGGCATACCGTCAAGTACATCCAACTTACGCAAGCCAAATTCAAAATTGAAGACAAATCTTCTGGCGAAGTTTATTTGAGCACAAAAATGGCCAAAATTTTGAGAGAAAGTTCCAATTTCCTCCATTGTGGCTAAGACACAGGGGAGTTCCTCTCCAAATTCGAGGCACTTGAAGAAATTCCAAAGCAATCCGGAAAGAAAGACTAAAAACTTCAAGTCGAAACAGGTGCTCCAAGGCGAGGTGAGAAGAAGAATGTTAGACATATTGTCATTGATGTCAAGACAATTAGACCATGAAAGATTATATCGAAATTAGTAGTAAATTGCATATAGATTGCATACAGATCGAAGGGTTAGACCATGAAAGATTATATCGAAATCAGTGTTATACTGCATACAGATTGCATACAGATCGAAATCAGTGTTATACTGCATACAGATTGCATACAGATCGAAGTTAAAATTTAGATATTTGCAAATAAATCTGTGTTGAAGAATTGAAATTTTATAAATGATTAGAAATACAGTGATATAGGCTTCATAAATGTCAGGCGGATAAAAGGTTGCAGGATAAGATATTTCTCAGTTTACTAATAGATTAAGACAGTCGATCAGAAATCCAGTGTTGAAAAGTTGTTAAGGAAATAAGCGATAATTAACATATCGCATTAAAGAAATCAAATTCGCTAATAAAAGGCACGATACAAAGGCACCTCTTTTTCAATCTGAAAAGGCACGAGTAAATGGATTTCACTAACAAAGACGCGAATACAGAAAGACACGTCTTTTTCAATCTGAAGGGGCACGAGTAAATGGATCTCACTAACAAAGACGCGAATACAGAAAGACACGTCTTTTTCAAATCTGAAGAAGCACGAGTAAATAAAATTCGCTAACAAAAAAAAAAAAGGAGAGAAAGTTCGATAATTAAAAAGGCACGAATACATTTTAGAAAGGCACGACTTCATGTGAAGAGACACAATTTAATAAAAGGCATGACTTTAGCTGAAGAGACACAATTTAATAAACTTTGCTAAAAAGAAAAAGTCGATATAATCTGGAAGGACGTCTTCTACTAAAAGATTGACACAATCTGAAGAAGCACGTCTTTATTAAAAACAATTTTTAATAAGATATGCCCAGTTGAGGTAATATGCGTCAGTCTTAATTGGACAATAAAAATATGATCAAGGAAAATACAATAAAAGAAGTCTGTTGTTAAACAAGAGATAAACAATTTCTAAAGGGCAGGTTTTCAAAGGATACAAATAGACGTATTCTTTCATATAAAAGGTGCAACTCTTGAGAAGTATATATGTTTGATATCCAAATCATTGTAAAGTTGTGGTTGTGTAATTGAAGACTTGCAGATCAGTCAGATTCCTACCTCCTTGTGTGGGCTGAAGGTGATATCTTGGATCACATAGAGCAGATTGGAGAGTTAGGCGTGTGCAGATCAGATTGAAGGCAGTCTCACTTCCATCAAGTCAAGGTTTGGTGCCTTGCATTAGGGGTTGGTGCTCCTTGTAGGCAGGTGTCTACTAAATTTTGGAGAGGTCTAGGTGTTCCTTGTGGAATTCATTCTACTAAATCATCTTATTGTAAATTTGTAGGTTGGTGCCTACTTGAAAAAGAAATTATTTCAATAAAGTTGTGTCAACTTGTGGAAATTGGTTCATATCAAAAAGTTGATTGTAATAAAGTTTGAAAAGATTAAGAAATAAAAGTTTGTGATTGATTTACTGATTCACCTCCCCCCTCTCAGTAAATCTTTTGTGCTCTTCAAAGAAACCAAAGTCATCCAAGATCAAAGCACAAAGGATAAAGTCATCGGCAAGGAAAATATTCTAAGGAACAAGACCAAAGTGATCAAGGAAGACATCCAGCACGTCGAGGTGGCGCCTCGTCATCTTCCAACCAATCAAATCATTCCAAATCAACATGCAACAACTTTCTATTTTATTTGTTGGTTCATATTTAGTAAAAAGGAGAGGTGTCCTCGAATGTAATTTTCTCATTGGTCGAGGGGTAGCAAACCCTAATTAGGGTTTTATTTGTAATCTTGGCCGTTGATCCTAAATCAATCTTGGCCATTGAATTGTAATTGGGGAGCCTATAAATTGAGCTCAACCCCCTCATTTGTAAAGCATGGGAGCATGTTGCAAAACATGTTGAGATAAGTAATTGTTGTGTATGACTGCCAAAGTAATAAGTAATGCATGCATTGTTTTGATGGTGATTGCTTCTCTTATTTTGGAGTTGGCATGGTTCTTATCCCTCATCATAGTTTAGATTTTATTTCATGTATGTTAGATGAATGCAAGATTTGATAAGTATTGATTTATGGTGAAACTTTTGCTCATACTTTCTTTGAATGGATGATTTTCATTCAATGCGTAAAGTTAGCCTGAGCTTATTTTGTTGATGCTTAACTTCTGTCTGGATAAATATTGTTCGATTTGATGGTAGTTATTCATGACGTGAAAATCATAAGCACATTCCCTTGAAGATTGCACCCCCTTTGTGTAGTTGTCGTTGAGCGTGGTGAAGCAAAGCAGGGTTATTCGTTTCACCAAGTCGATACTGTCTCTTGAATTCTTAGGAGTAGATTAGAACTTCTGAACCCTTATCTCTTTTTTAGTTTGTTTGATCCATGACCCAAACAATAGAGCTTCATTGTCTAGACCTTCATTGTGAATTGAACAAGCCTAGCATAAGTCCCCTTGTCATAACCAGCAAATCACATCAAACCACAGAGCTCATCCACACCTAACTGAAACATTGGAATTGCCGTATGATCTTTCTTGCAGTCTTAGCATACAAGGTAATTTTTCAAGAGGGGATAGAGCGTCTTGGACACTTTATTCTAGATTGTTTGTTGTGTCATAAAACATGCATCAACAATTTTTTGCATGATTTTGAAACCAGTACCATCACCAACAATTGTAGGCTTCGTTACATTGTTATCTTCAACTTCACCTTCTAAAGAAACTTCTGCAACATCACACAAATCATTAGTATCACAAGAAACATCACAAAATTCAGGCTTAGATCTCAGATTCTCATTCTCCTTCTAGCATGCTATAAGTGATTGCTCCAACTGATTAACATGTTCCTTCAAGCCAGATATTTCCTTCTTTTGCAAACTATTCTCCTTGTTCAGCTCTTTCAAACTTTCCTCCAGATATCTGTTCCTCTTTTCCACCTTTACAAACAACTTGAATCCTTCTGCAAATTTCTTTTCAACATCCTCAAACATATCCAGCTCTGCTTCTAGTTCTTCATTTCTCCTTCTTACATTTTTCAGTTCTTCTTCAAGAGCATCTACTTGTCTCCTCCTAGTTCTTTCATCCTCTCCATCAATTCTGAATTACACTTCTTGATTTCGCACAATTCTTCCTCCAAAGTATCCCTTTCGCATATTAGGTTTTCATTTTCCTTCTTCATCCTCTTCCCAATCTTCCCCATTGAAACAAATCAGATAAACAACTAAATTCGAACGCTTACTCGAATCTTTCTTGCCTCGATCTTTCTTCTTCGATGACACTTATTACTTCTAGGGTTTCGCACTTCTTTCAACACTGTCTTCCTTCCCAACAGACTCACAATTAGCTAACAGACTCGCAACTAGATTTGATACCATTTAATGCAGTCAAGGTAGGAGGGTCCAATTAAGGACTGTCCAGCCTTGCAGCCTAAATTACTAACTCCATGATCACAATAGATATGCAATGGAAATTAATAGCTAATCAACAGAAAGATAAAAGATATATATGAACACCTGACACAAGATATATCCTAGGAAAACCCTAACAGGGAAAAATCGAGCCTTCAAAGCTCATTCCTCATTATATTATAATCTCAAAACACATTACATATGCCTCTCGGGCTTAACAGATTCTAGGCTGTAGCCCAGGGATTACAAATAACTCATACAATAACAATCTTCCGTCGACTCCTTCTCCTGCTCCACACTCCCTCTGCTCTCTGATTCTTCCGGATCAAAATACTTCGTCACCGTGCTTCATACTTTGTACTATCGATCACCTTATTGATCCTTCCCTTGTAACAATCCTCTATTTTCCATTTATATCCTCCGCAAGTCTTCTAACTCTTAACAAGTCGGCCTAAATACAACGGCTAGTAAGGTAACGTGTAGACTCAAATAGGTCGGCGTCAAACATAAAGCATTGCTCCGTAAATACATAGAACTTCATGCGGTTCCTACTGAAGGTTGGCTAGGTCCTATACTTCATTGAAAATTATTCCTTTTAGCTCCGCAAATCATGGAATTGCTCCACAAACCAATTAAGCTTCACCAGACATTGTCGGCTCTGCACTCTGAACACAGGTAATCTTCTGATGATGATATCTCTCCGGAATCGAACCCAAATGATCTGAATTTCCGATATGTTATAGCTCATAGTGTCTAGTAACTAATTTCAGCTCCTCAGCCTCTAGCAATCAAATGTGGTAAAAAACAATAATCCGGTACTCTGCAACTTCACTATCAACTGTCTCAATTGTTGTGAATGCTTCCGGATGCTCCTGCATCATATGTTGGCACTTGGATGGTTGATTTTCATCTTTGTTATCATAGTTGATGATATCTATATGTTTGGTATATGTTTATTGGATGCCTATAAGTGTTTATCATTCTGAAAATAAAAAT
The DNA here is from genome assembly GCA_007258455.2 of Sequoia sempervirens. Classification (NCBI taxonomy): domain Eukaryota; kingdom Viridiplantae; phylum Streptophyta; class Pinopsida; order Cupressales; family Cupressaceae; genus Sequoia; species Sequoia sempervirens. Next base: position 27,572 of record VDFB02319951.1, read on the forward strand.
CAGAATTCAGTCCTAGGGTTTGAGCAGAACACAAAATTGGAAAAGTGCAGAAAAATAAATCAGAAATTTTAGGGCAGATCCCATTGGGGATATTACAGGTTCCACAGAAGGCATAACAAGGATTGATCTTGCCCTTTATATGTCCTCTCAACTAAGATTCTTTGCCATTCATTCAAGGGGTTGCCTTAACCAAACATTCAAGCTGGTTGAGTCTCCCCCTCTTAACTATCTACTCTTTTCTCAGGGATGGATAAGATCATGGGATACTTACAAGGCAACACGTCGCGAGGATGACAGGATTCTTGGATAAAGTGGAATTTTCGGATTAGCATTAGAAATAACCAAGGTTCTCTAGTTGATAATTCAATGTAAAACAGCTGGAATCATCCTCACAAAATGATAAGAAATCCAGGCTTATAATTCTTTTCCATAGTAGTATCCATAGGCCACAACCTTAAGGATCAATGGTACTGGTCCAGGTAATCAGAAAATGGAACATAAACCCAAGGATACAATCTGAGATAAAGAAACCTTAATGCAATGAGATAAATAAAGTGAAACTAACGGACCAATCAAGTAATTAACAATGGCAATACCAATAAACTAAACAATTCACCAAGTGACAGCCCTACAAATCATTGAAAATAATCAACAATAATCAGAAATCCGCCAGGTCTACTAGGCAAAAAGCATTCAATTTTAAATAATTATTCCATCATTTCCAACAGGCACCAACCCAATAAATACCATGTGTGGGCACAAACCCAGTTAATCTTTTAGAATGAACACCATCCCAACTTCATATTCTAGAGTCTAGACCATGGGCCCCAACCCAGCTTCACATTACAAATATTGAGCTCCAACTCAAATAACTTCCTTCTTTACAAATGGCCGCTAGCTAGGATCTTTCCTCTCTTACAACTTGCATTAGCCGGCTCTTACAGGAATACATCTGGGCAACAACCCAAGAGGCTGAATTGATGAATGGGCAACAACCCAATATGTGGATGCTACAAATTTTTCGCAAGGCATCAACCCAATATCTTTTGGGCAACAACCAGTAGTGGCTTGGTTAGCTGGGTGACAACTAGGCGAAAAAATGCGGGCAACAACCTTATAATTTGTGGCATCAACCACAATGCTAGGCTACAATCAAGGAAATTTGAGGCACTAACCTCATTGCCAGGCAACCACCCAGAATGACTGAGGTACCAACCTATAGCCTTGGCCTTGGCTGATCACATTTTTCTTCCCGTGTCATATAGGACCTAAAGGAACTTAAATCCCCTTTTATCAGAATCTGTAGTATCCTCCCATTTCCTTCCTTCTCCTTATTCCTCCATACCTCCAAAAATAGATTCCCGTGTTTCGCAAAATCAAGCAATAGACAGAAAAGCATCATAGAGTTGCAACTCTCAAATGAAGAGGTAACAGAGAAAAATCATAAATCAAATAATTCATCAAGGCACTTTCAAAGCTTAAATTTCAACATTATCAAAATAGCTTAAATTATTAAATCATTCAACATCAAATTCCCACCTAGATAAATCCAAAAAGGCAAATCTCAAACTGCATAAAAGCATTCAACACAAAACACAGAGGCAAACCACAAGGCCGTAACATTAGAAAACAAAGCACATAGTTCCAGTCAAGAAATAAGTATCATTCTTTCGGCTAACAGCTCAAGCATTGGGTTAGGACAGGGTTAATTAGGGTAGATGTTTCTATGAGAGAACTCCCTTCAGGCAGACTTAGCTGACACCTCTTTGAGTTTATTTACTGGGATTCCTAGCCTTTGGCTAACATTTTTTAACCTTTGTTTCTCCTTATCCTATAGCATTTGCTCTGTCCAGAGTAGCCGGATATGCCCTTGCCCCTTCCTGGGCATGCGTATCCCTGTATCCGATATGGATACGGATATGATACACCGCAGATACACGTGCCCAAAAAATCTTTATTTTCCAGCTGTGTCGGATACTTTGTGATTTGATTTTCAAAATATCTGACATGAATCTCTCTAAACTTAATCTTAAAAAACTTCAATTGCGCAATTTTCTTTTTGTTTTGTATAAACAAAACCAACACCAAATGAGGAAGACAACTGAAATGTTTTTCTATTTCAGCGAGCCATTTTTCTAGGTTTTCTTCCAGTGCAACTCTACTATTTTTTTGGCGTTTTAATTTTTATAGATTTAAAAAAGTTAATTGTTTATAGTTTTAGATTTATATTATGTTGTTTAAACGTTAGAAATTTTGAAAAAATTAAAATTTATTCTTTAAATATAATAAATTTAATTGTTTATTCTTTACTAAATTTTAATATTATTTAATTATATTTACTTATTTTCTTTTAAAGTAATGAAAATCTCCTCTAATAACTTAGAAAATATACGTGTATGTGTTTTTTATGAATGTCGTATCCAGCCGTATCCATATTGGGGGTCTTAAAAAATGGCCATATCCGTGTCCGATACTGTATCCGTATTTGTATCCATATCTGTGTCTATGCAACTTTGGCTCTGTTGCATTTTAATGGACACTTGGCGCTCCTTTACTGACCAATCCATTGATACATTAATTCTCTGGCTTAATTCTTCTAGAATCGCTTCCAGGTGTTTTCATCTTTCTGTTGTCCTTGAGCTTGTTGGATCTTGTCAAACTCTGGAATTTGGTTGCCCTGTTCTGGTTGCCTTACATCTGTCTATCTGCGGGTTATCCATGGTGTCCTGGCTTCCATCTGTGGGATTGAGCATATTGAGATCAAGTACCACAAGGCTTGTGGAATATTGGAGCTTTCAGAAGATTTAGATTGGCTTTGTTGGGACAAAAGACCAAGTGGTGGATATCTTTGTAAAGCAATTGGTGGAGACTAGAGAGTAAGTTTGTCAAGTTTTGGGAATAGTTGTGTCTCAAAAAGCTTGTCATGAAGGGGGATTGTCATCATTACATTCTTTTGCCTTTGTACTGTTTGTGTTACATTGAATGTGTTTTAGATCCACCAATTTCACATAGGCGTGGAAAGGATGGATGCTAGAATGTTAATGATCACATTGTGAGGATTTATGTCACATGCATAACATAATGTTGTCATAGTACTTTGTTTGAACATAACATTTAAAGTGTGTGCTTTTATTTTACATTGGCTGTGTCTCTAAGGTCACTTGTAATCATCAAGCTCTCAAATGAGCAATGGATTAAATGTACCTAACATGCCTGTTTTGAAGTTGTGTGTTTTATTGTGTATCCTATTCTTAAAAAATGCAGGTATTTAGTTTTTGGTTAGTGTGCTTTTCTAACATGTTGGTCATTGTTTTTTCTTTTGCTCATTTGTTAGGGGAAACCTCAATCAAAGTTAATTGATTTTTCAAGCTGGGACAAAGTTTGAAGCATTGCTTCAAAATCATTCCTTACAGCTGTTGCTCTAAATATTATATTCAAACATGTTGAATGCTTCCTGAAAAACTATATATTGATAGTTCTCAGTGCCATCAATACCTTCTGAAAGGCAACATGCTTCACATCTTTGTTTTTTTTGATGATAGGCAGAAGGCTCGTCAGCAGAATCTGTAGCAGCACTTGCTAGAGTGGATAGGGTCAAACAGCGTATGGAAGCAGCATTCCAGACGTTGAAGGTTTGTAGTTTACATTTTTATTTATTTATTAATTTGTTTAATTTAGTTGAACCTTTTCCTCTTAGGTTGATGTGGGAATGAAACAAGATTATCAGGCTACATTGTGACAATTTTTTGTAAGTAGAACAGGATGCTGCAGGTTTGACAAAGTTGAGTGCAAGTGTTGAAGATGTATTTGCAAGTGGAGACCTTGCCCAGGCAGCAGAAACATTGGCCAATATGAGACATTGCTTGTCTGTTGTTGGTGAAGTATGTAATGACCTCATTTTTTAAGAATTTAAATGATATCCATTGGCAAAAAAAGTGTGCATTAAAAAGTCAAAATAGGATTTGATTCAACTTAAAGTCAAAATAGGATTTGATTCAACTTCTGGAATTTCTCATAGTTGATTGTCATTGATGGTTGCTTTTCCAGGTTTCAGAGTTTGCTAATGTAAAACGACAGTTGGAAGTTTTAGAAGATCGGTTGGAGGGAATGGTACAGCCCCGATTATTGGATGCTGTTACTAACCGCAAGGTTATACTTCGAATCTATTTGTCCATGTTTAATTTCTAAAACATTCTGAAGATGGACAAGTTTGAATATTCAGCACGATCTTCACTTTGTGTTTTGGTATACTAGTTAAAATGTTCTACTGTTGCAAATACAATTGATGCCAGATAGAGATTGGTTTTGTCAGCTATAACTTTGTTAGCATGTCAGGTCTACTGTATATACATTTGAACATATCATTTAGGCTGAAAATTGTACTGCAGGTTGATTCCGCCCAAAGTTTACGACACATCCTTATCCGTATTGGTCGATATAAATATCTAGAACAGCAATATACAAAGATACGCATGAAGCCTTTACGTCGTCTGTGGGAAGATTTTGATTCTGGCAAGGGAAACATGGTGATTGGCAAAGCTGGCAATGAAAAACAACTTGGAGATAGCCAGCCTGCTACTATTAGTGCCATGAATAATGATACTCATATTTCATTCACTAAATGGCTACCTCAATTTTATGATGAGGTTCTTCTCAATCTCGATCAAGAATGGAAATGGTAGACTTTTACTCCTTGAAAATCATTCTCTAATTAATTCAAAGAAAATGATGTAATATTGCAAGCTTTGTTGTGGTTGTTTTTTCAGTCTATGGTTGAGGTTGCTTCTGCTATGGAGGTTTAAATCATGGTTGTTCTAGTTGAATGCTTGAAAGTTTCCTTTCTTTTTGTCAAAAGGGAAAAATAGACAATCATATCTTGACACCTTAAGCTAGACAGTTATCCAATATAAAAAATATTGTCTGATTAGAAAACAATCTAGTAGGGTGTAACACATTATTCATTATTATTACAAAGTGTAAAACCATAGTTTATACATATTCGTATTTTATACTTATAATATGAAGCATTTGTTAGAAGTATTGTCATTGATATCAAGACAAAGAATAAATCTGTGTTGGCTTAATCAGACTATTAAAGATGAATAAATCAGATTGATGAAGTTGAATAAGATTGATGAAGTTGAATAAATCATTGTTGAGCATAATGGAGCAAAATCTCAACACCATAAATCATTTTTAAGCATTGTGGAGCAAGATCTGATCTGTACAAGTGATCAGATTATTGAAGATAAATAAATCACTGTGAAGCAAGATCTGATCAAAAAGACATTAGGTTGTCATGAACTCGATCCTCTTAGAGAGAAGAAAAGATTGCTACAGACAGAGTGATGCATTATCAAAAGATTTGAAACTCGAATGAATGTCATACCATCTACAGATCGAAATCTGTATGGAGCAAATTGCTACAGATTGAAAGTTAATGTCATATTATCTACAGATCGAAATTCTTAGAAGAATGGATTGTTTATTCTAACAAATCCGATTTGTGATTTGTTATGTCACAACTAATGGCGTGGAGAATTAAAAAACCAAAGGACGTGTTTATCCTCAAAGTCGTGGCTACATGACAACCCTTCAAAAGACGTATCCAAAAGGACGTGTTTTCAAAAGTCGTATGTGTCTCAAGAGGCATGTTCTTCAGAAGCAACCAAGTGTGACTCTTGAAAAACGTGGTCTCACAATCATAAGATACACCTCTTTCAAAAAGACGTGTTTATTCAAAAATCTTTACATTTATCAAAGGACGTGCTCCAGTTGAACCTACAGGTGCGGCTGCCAATTAAGACTAATCTGAAGCTTTAAAAATCTGAAGAGATAAATTAAGTCTAATACACACAAATGAAGAGATGCGATTAGACAAGAGTTGTGCTCTTTCTTCAAGGGGTGCAAGCTTTGATCAAAATATATAATTGACATTCGTTTCAAGTGTGGAAGGTGTGGTTGTGAAGATTGTAAGCAGTTCAAGTCAGAAAACCCATCTTCTTGTGTGGGCTTAGGGTGAGATTATTCATCACAAAAAGCAAGTTGGAGGATTGGGATAGTGCAGATCTGATTGAAGGCAGTCATCTTACATCCATCAAGTCAAGGTTGGTGCCTTGCACATTAGGGGTGGTGCTCCTTGTAGGTTAGGTGCCTACTAAATAAGTTTAAGGGGCTGGTGCTCCTTGTAGGTTGGAGCCTACTAAACAACATTTTTAATACTTCAAGTAGGTTGGTACCTACTTTCTTTTGTAAACCATTTAATCATTTCAATAAATTGGAGTCAACTTGTTTATATTGGTTCATATTAAGAGGTTGATGTTGATAAGAGTTTAAGATTGATTAAAAGTTGAAAAAGTAAAAGTTTGTTTTGATATACTGATTCACCCCCCCTCCTCTCAGTATATCTTTGTGCTCTTCAGCATTAATGTCAGGAAACAATGTTGCTGGTTGCATTGGGGGTTCCAATACATTTCTTTTCCGAAACCAAAATGTTTGAGGTTAGACTTTGCCTTGAACCCCTTCAAAGATGCTATACCCAACTTTCTTTTACTAAGGCTTGGCTGATAGGAATTTAAATATTGAAGACCAAATTGATTCAATCAGAAAGATTTGACTTCTGATGAAGACTATAAAGAGGTACTTGGGATGTGCTGTGCATTATAGAAGGGCACAATAAGCAAAATTGTCCAAAGGCAAGCTTTTTTGAGATTCCTAATTTTTCAGACAAATCTCTGCAGATTGCCTGTTTAATTTAGACACAAAGAATAAAGATGAGCAACATGGCTATCAAATAGAAGCATTGCCAGATAGCAATATGTTTGTGAGTGAAGGATAGAGAAATCCAAGGGAAGTCTCAGAACATTGAAAAAGAAGCAGTGGAGGCACAATCATTTATACCAATGGTGCCATGTTATCAGTATGATGAATGGGGACTTTTTGATGGATGCTCAGACTTTTAGATCAACAAAGGACTCCATAGTGCGAATGGCAATGCTGTGGACTGAGATAGAAAGACAACAATCGCCAAGACTTGAGTATAATGTCTGGACTCTGGACCATTAAATTTTGTATAGATGAAATGGGAAGAAGTTATGGCCATTAAGCGCTGCAAAATGACAATGTTAGTATGTATCTAGATCCAGTTATTTACAAGAAAAGGTTAGAGGAAGTTAAGAAAGATACATAATATGCAATGGAGGAGGAATACTGTAAAATAACCAATAATATTATTTGCTAGCTGATGAGAGGATAATGCCATTGTTTTTATATGTGCAGAAGTAAATGAATAATCATGAGAGATTTGGCACATAAATGGTATGTTTTTGTAGTCCAGAGGTTGCTACCATTCAATTCCCTCCCATATCAGGTATGAGACAATCTGGTAAGGGTCTCTCTAAGTCCAAATTGACATGGATCTGGGCATGGTTCAACGCTCCAGGATTTAATGTGAACTTTGATGAAGAAATATATTCTCCTTTTGTAAAACCAATTTTCTTAAGTGAGGATTTATACCAAAATTCAATTGGGAGTAAAGTTAGCTAGAGACCCAAATAGGGATTATGCCGGGGAGATCCTGTTTTGGCTTAAAAACAAGGGAACTAGTGTTTCATGATCATCCCTGTCTTCTTAAGAAATTAGGCTTGGAATACAAGATCATTATCCTGTTAAGTAGAGAAGATAGCTCGAGGGTTTCAAAATTTTCCATACCCAGAATCTTTTTATTTTAGGGCTAGGAAAAGATCCCATAAATCTGTATGAAGAAACTTTTTGTGAGGTTATCCATTTAAGATAGAATCCATCATCCTTTTGGGATGGGAAGGGGAATTTGATGACTGTTCTCTTGGCATGACTTTGTAGAATGCTCATGACCTATTCTCTTCAGATATGCACTGCCACCTTTGATACAACATTTTTAAAATTTTGATGGGGTGGATGAGGTGAAGGTTCTTATAAGGTAGCCAATGTGATTTCTATTCTGGGCTCTTGAGATGGGTTGAACTATTGGGATGATGGGGAGGAGGCCATGGCCTCATCAAAGGGGCAGATCTGAGCACCATTCATCCTGGGTCTGATTGTAAATCCAATCAACTGGCTGAATGAATTTCTGAGGCCTTGTTTGAAGATGATAAACTTGATCACGAACCTTCTTCAAAGGCAGCCAAAATGATGATAGCACTGCTGCAGGTATGCAATTCTGATATAGAGCACTGTTGGAGATATCACATGTTCAATGGTAATTGGTGCAAGACTGATCAAACCCTAGGTATCTTTGAAAAATACAACCAACAGCATGATGTCTGAAAAATTGGTCTTGAAATCCTAGGTGTTGCATAAACATGTGAACATAATCTGGGTTCAATGATGAAACACTTTGTTGAAATTAGGCACTTTTGATGATCACTGCTGAGTATTATTGAACACTGTTGGATGTCAATTGAAAACCCTTGAAACTGATCACTGTTATACCATGAATTGAAAACCCTTGAAACTGATCACTGTTATACCATGAATTGAAAACCTGCTGATCTGATATGGATAACACCTGTTGTTGATGGCTGAATTCTTACTGAGATGACTGCTGCTTGCTTTGGATATTGGGTGGAACTTTCACATGGTTTTCCAAAATTGATTTACGACCGCGATATCATCAAATTCGTATTAAAGAATCTGACATTTCCAAAACTTCTTTTTGAACATGATATGGCCATTATAAATTTGTAGTAATGCCTTTCGGTTTAACCAATGCACCTGCAACTTTTATGACCTTGATGCATGATGTTTTTCGTCCATTTTTGGATGTATTTGTGATTATTTTCCTAGACGATATCCTAATATACTGAAAAAATGAAGAACATGAAGGTCATCTCAGGTTGGTACTAGAAACTTTGCAAAAATATAAACTATATGCCAAACTCAGCAAATGGGAATTCTTTAAATCTGAAGTATCTTATTTAGGCCATGTGATTTCTGAAAAGGGTGTTTCAACTGACCTTGCTAAAATTAAGGCAATTCAAGATTGGCCTATTCCGAAAGATGCTCACGAAGTCAAAAGTTTTCTAGGATTATTTGGGTTTTATTGTCGTTTTGTTAGGAACTATTCCAAAATCGCTGCACCTTTAACCAATCTAACTAAAAAAGAACAAAGTTATAATTGGACCTTGGAATGTGATAAGGCTTTTGAAACATTAAAATTTTTATTGACATCTGCACCTATTCTTTATATTCCAAATTTTAGTAAACCCTTTGTTGTGATTACTGATGGATGTGGTACAGGTATAGGTGGTGTTCTAAGGCAGGATAACCAAGTAGTATGTTATCAGTTATTAATCAAGAAAGTTGTTACATGCAGAAAGAAATTACCCTATCCATGATCTTGAATTATTAGGCATTATTCATGCTTTAAAGGTTTGGCGCCATTATTTGTTCGGAAACAAATTTCTATTAAAAACCGACCATCATAATCTGCAACACATTTTTAGGTGGATGGAACTTTTAACTGAATATGATTTCAGTATCCATTATGTTACATAAAAATAAAACGTAGTGGTAGATGCATTAAGTAGGAAACCTTTAGGTGTTAATGCCCTAACCCTAGAAAGAAGCCAATTTGAAAAAGATATCAAAACCAAGTTACCTTTCAATGATTATTTCCAACCAATTTACAATGGTTTCCAAATTCAATCCTCTAATGTCCATTTAAATGACTGACTTGGACATTACTTGTTAGGTAACAATGGTTTCCTTTATCATAAAGGAAGATTATGTATTCCTAATCTACCTAGTTTAAAACAACAAATTTTGAAAGATTATTATGATATACCTATCGCAGGACATCCTGGATTCCAAAAAACTATCTTTCGGTCAAGAAAAAAAAACTTTTTGCCTCAAATGAAGACTGAGATCCGTACCTATGTCCAACAATGTTTAACTTGCAAGAAAGTAAAAGCAGAACAATGTAAACCCCTTGGTCTTTTACAACCCTTATCCATTCCAAATTGAAAATGGGAGTCAATTAGTATGGACTTTATCACTGGACTACCTCAAACACGTAAAGGTCATGATTCTATCTTTGTAGTGGTAGATAGATTAATCAAAATGGCACATTTCTTGCCTATCAAAATAAAATACTCTGCTTTTGATAATGCCCATATTTTTGTTAAAGAGATTATCAGATTACATGGTCCTCCAAAAAACATTATTTCAGACCGAGATCCTAGATTTACCTTTTCTTTTTGGAAATCTCTATTTTTACAAAACTTGGTACGCAATTAAATTTTAGTATTGCATATCATCCTGTGTCCGATGGTCAAACAAAACGGATTAATAGAATATTAGAGGATATGTTATGAATGTATACCATGGATAAACTTGAGTCATGGGAAGATTATTTGCACTTAGTTGAATTTGCATACAATCAAGGATATCATTCAACCATCAAGATGTCACCTTTTGAAGCAGTGTACGGTTGAAATTGTAATATGCCTATCTCGTGGTCTGATCTTGTTCGTAAGATTTGGTATGAAAATGAAAACTTGTTAGAAATGGAAGCTGTTATTAACAAAGCCAAACAAAACATGAAGATTGCCCAAGATAGATATAAAAGTTGGGCTGGTTCGAAAAGGTCTATTCGACATTTTGATGTTGGTGACCATGTTTTTCTTAGAATCAAACCCAAAAGGAGTTCATTAAAACTTGGTAAATATTCAAAAATAGCTCCTTGTTTTTGTGGACCTTTGGAATATTGGAAAAGATAGGTAATGCTGCGTATAAACTTGTCTTACCTCTGCAATTACAAATCCATGATGTATTCCATGTGAGTTTATTTAAGAAATATGTATATAATGTTGATCATGTTATTGATTGGAAAAGTATTTTTAGTGAATCTTCTTGTGAATTTAAAATTGAACCCAAAAAAATAATTGGAACAAGATCTAGAACATTAGGAAATAGTGTTATAGATGAAGTAAAAATTAAATGGAGTCATTTTTGTATTGGGAAAAAGCTGACTTTATTAAAGTTCAATATCCACATTTGTTTAACTAAAGATTGTTATGTGTGTGTGTGTGTGTGTGTTTATGGTGCAAAAACTCCCTGTGCTACTGAGGGCAGCAGCTAAATAACAGGGGGAGAATTGTTACAGGACTTCTTCTCAGTAGAAAAGAAAGAGAAAAAATATAGAAAAAATATGAGATTTACTTTCAAGTTAAAATAATTAAAAGTACAAAGGAGATTTTACTATTCGAAGATAAATAATAATAGAATAAAAGAAATTTCTCGGGATGTTTACCATTAATAATTAAAATGTAATATTAATGTAAACTATTGTGAAAGGGTGTTACAGTTGGAACCACCCTTTGATTATTCTTATAAACTATGGAAAAAACTAATTATGGCCAGCAAAGAGAGAAGAGATTGGACGGGAGAAAATTGCAGGGAGCAAGAACTTGAGTTAGTAGTCTGTGAGCATTGGAGAAGGGGGCATGCAAGGTGTGTCCAACTCGGGGTACAATGTATACCCTGAACGGTCTTGGCCAGGGCTTGGTTTGCACTTGTGTTGAGCATTTTTTTGTTGAACCAACACTAGTGTAGAGCGCAATAGTGCATTGTGTTCTGAAAGGAACTGGTTCCTCCTAGACTGCACATAGATGGAAGGGGCTGAACCAACAGTTTGCTCCAAGCAATCGTTATAAACCTCTACACATTTTTAAAAGATGAGTATTATTGATTGTTTCTGGCATTTCAATAATTGATAATTTGAATGCTGTATAGTTTAAAAATGATATGATTTTTTTCTTTTTTGTTTGGTGAATCATTGGTAAGGGGCAACACCCTAATCGCTTTTGACTAGAGCTATGAACTAGTGAGGCCACATTCGGGGGACCTCATCCCCGCCATTCCTCTCCTCCTCTTCTTATCCTCCCTTAGTACTCCTCTAGCCTACCACCACTTGCAGCCAGCCGAGCCCGTCATCTTCGGCGGCCGCTGATCCGTTACCCTCTATATCCCTCGTCTGTCGTCGCTACGTCTGCCTGCATTCCCACCAACCTCCTTGTAGGACCCGACGTCATTCCTTCGTCTGAACACCTCCCACCAACTCCACCTCTCCATCGTACCCTCCAGCTTTTGACCCTGCAGTAGTGCCCGATCTTCTGACTTTCTCTATCCTTCGAGCACAGTCCACCGCCCACCATTCTCTATTCTTCGGCGAGCAATCGGCGAGCGTTCGTCCCACCATCCACCGGTGGGATTCAAACATTAGATAATAGTTTCACTACTGCTTGCAACTTGCCGTTGCACTGCGGGGTCATCCCCAAAATTGATATGAAATTTAATTATTATTCTTTTAGTAAATAATAAATCTTTGTTTATTTAATAAATTAGTCTGTTTTAAATTTTTCTATTTTGGAAATAGTATTGTTACACTTGATGTCTTTGGTGAGGTGTTAGTTTTTGTATTATTGGTTTTGAGAGGGGATCCTTGGTGTAGAGGATGGTTAGTATTGTGCCATGGTGGACTCTTGATTGCACATTAGAGTTTTGACATGACACAAGTGCTCTTGGGGGCAGGATATGTTCAATGGAGCATATGATCTTCTGTGAGGAGATGTTAGATCATGACGTGTTCCTGATTCTATAGTTGGAGCTTTGACAATGATTTGGATAGATCTCTTGCTATTGAGTACATTGATCTTTTACTTGGGAGCTTCATGAGAGTGCGGTATTGTATTTTAAATTTAGCATGGATTGATCACTTATAGGTGCAGTTTTCAATAGGAAGACCAGGGATGCTACACCTAAAGAGGAGATTGTTCTTGGAGAGGGTCATCGTGGCTTGGTGTATCTCAGAGGAGCAATCTCATTCCTCACCCTTGGTCTACTTGGGAGATAATCATTTGATAGTTATTGCCCACTTTGTTTTCAGATGCATTATGTTTTATTTTTTGTCTTCTCATGGATACGGATCTTGAGCTATGCTTGTTAGTTTTGGGGGGTTCATTTGAATAGTGTTTGGCATGTTTATCTCCTTGTGCATATGAGTTGATTATGATGTCATTTTTGAGGATTTTAGGAGATGTTATTGGGCTGATTTCCTAGTTTTGGGAATGAATTTGAGTTTGATCTTCCTTGGTTTTAGAGAGGCATACATCTTGGTTTGTCTATTGATTCATATTATGTGTTTGATCTTGGTGATTGAATGGTTGGATGTTGTTAAGGCTTTTCAATTGGGGTTGTGAAGGAGGTCTAACTTGGGACTACTTAGCACATTGAGTTGTTGGTAAGACATGTTATGTGATATGATTTGCATGTTTTCTCTCATTATTCTATGGCTACTCCGTGGAGTTCCATTCTCACATGGTTTGGTTTTGATGAACTTCAGAGTTATGGTGACTTGTTGTGAGAGAGTATGTAGCGTTTTTTTGTTGCATGTGTGGATCATTGTGTTTGTTCTTTGTTATGACATGGTTTTTGATGATTAGCCACACCTTGTTTTGGGTGTTGATTGGTAGGCTTGATATGCCTTGATCTATTTTCAGATTTGACATTACCCATGCAATGAGAGTTCTTGGATATGAGTGTTGTTCAATGATAGGTTTATATAGGGAGCTTGTGATTGCGGTCTATGGGTTGGATATGTTGTTGGCACAAATTCTATTGATGGTTTTGGATACCTTTGGAGGTATGGATGATTGGATGTATTAGCATTTGTTTTGGTTGCTATTTGCAATCATGTGAGTTTTTTCATTGGTAGCTACTTAGGCCTACTTGTTACCATTGGATGTAGTGTTTATATTTGGATATTGGGTTGAGGTAGGATTCATGCTTCTATCTGACAATTATTGTGGCATCTCATTGGATTGGATCTTATCTTTTGTGCATTGGGATGATGGAGGATGAGAGAGTTCTTTTTTGAAATGGTGGTCCCCTTGGTTATTGTTGTAGGTATCTTGATGGAGCACATGGAACACTTTGATGTTTTGATGGCATATGTTGGCCCTAGGGATTGTTCCCTTGATGTTTGAGTTTACTTTTGACCTCTTATGCAATGTACACAAGAAGTGAGAGAATGTTGGAAAAAGGTGTGTTGTACACCTTGCACAAAAAAATAAATATTTTAATTATGTAAAATAAATTTTTATTCGTGGTGCACTTTTGGAGATATGTTTACCACACTAAATATTTATTTGGGTCTACTTGTAAAATTGTATTGTAACATTGGTTAGATATTTTATGTGTGGGTTGCACATTGGGAAAATATTTAATATTGGAAAAACTTAGTACCAAAAAGTAAATGAGAGGGACATAGTTTTGTAAGCTCATGGTAATAGGCACATGGTTTTGTGCAAGCTTGTTTCTATAAAAATAAACACATGCATAGTTGTTGAGGTTGGCTAGTTGATTATCATTTGTATCGAGCTCTTCTAAAGAGTGCATATGTGAAGCATGGCATGAGATGTGTGGTTGCATGGTTACCCATTATGCCTGGACACATGGAGGGTGTAGTGGAGGAGCTTGATGTTTAATAAGTATTTATGACAACTCTATAAGTGTATTGTAATGTTTAATTATTGAATAATATTTGAAGGTGGATGCTTTTGGAGGCTAGGTTTTTCCCTCTTGAGGGTTTTCCTAGGGTATATCTTGTGTCAACTTGATGGAATACTTGTCTATTCTTTTGTATGGTGGATTTTAAATACTTGTTTACATATTAATCTCTCTTGGGGTTATGTGGAAATGTTATTATTGCCACAATGTTTCCTTTCGAATACAAGGAAATAGATCAAAGACTGAAATGGTCTATTGGATTGGAGTTATTTTGGCAGTGCCACCTAGTGAGGTCTTGACAACTTGACTGTAGCCTGTAATTGGAACTTAGGATATCTGTTGGCAACATAAGGTTGAGAACTAATTTTGATGACCCTAAGGAACACGGGCACCCTTAAGGCCACTCAACCATGTTCTAGGGCCAAATTCCACCTTGAAGGGCTTCAAAACTGCAACGTAAGAAAACCCAAAAAATAGTAAAATACTGAATTTTTTTATATTTGAATATTCTTAGAATTTTACCTAGAACTACCACTTGGATGACCTATGGTGCTTCCTGAAAGAAGTACTTACTGGGCATTAAGTTTGAAAGGAGAAGACATTGTCTCACAAAGATGAAGAAAACACGATATATTTAATCTCAATGGATGTCTTGAATGGATTATGGTATATAGATGATGATTGAAAAGGACACCTAATCATATAAATATCTAAAATTTTATTTTAAAAATTAAAAATTATGGTTCATGTGATGGATTTACTTGCCACAAACTTCAAACTTTAAGATATTATTGTTGAAGAAGAACCATGAGTCACCAACTTTTGACATGTTTTATGTAACACCTACAACAGTTTATGACTGTTCTTTTGTTAGAAAGGAATGAGAACTGATACAGAAGTATGCCACAGAATGCTACACTTGCCTATGAATGATGAGAGAGTCAGTACTCTATCCAGCCAGAAATGGGAGCATATTTTTAAGGAATTCACTAATGGCATACCTTATTCAGAAGGTGAAAACATAATTTTTGTCATGCTAGGTTGCCTAACTAGATACACACATATCATGGCAGTTGATAAACCATGTGAGATGTTAGACATGGTGAAATGTTTTGTGGAAAATGTTTGGAACTACATGAATTTCCTGATGTCATGTATAGTAACTTCATTGTGTAGCACATGGGTGATATCTATAATCTCTTTATGAGAATAGAACATCTATGCTCAGTAAAAATTTCTTTCATTTCATGCATGGTAATAAATTTTCAAAATGAAAATTTTAAACCTGGATATATGCATGAGCTTTCAAGTCTTGTGTGTGTTAGCCAAAATTCTATTTTGGTGTTGATGGAGAAGTGGGTTTACTTTGGTTATCGATCTTGACATTGAAGTAAATTGTATTCAATGTTCATTACAAGGCGGAACAAGAAATATGAATTCAAAAATTAAAAATATGAGTAAACAATGAAAAAATATCTGACAGTTTTTGGATCAAGTGATTTTGCTATATCAATGTTCTTGAGGAAAATTTTCATTTTTCAAATACCCGCTCAGTGAAAGGTGAAAATCACAGCATTGAAAATTATGTTTTGGTGCAAGTTGCAACTTTTTCTTCACTGTAGTTATTCCTTCTGCCTTTGCTACAGAGGGATTGTTATTTCTTTAGATTCTCTGAAATTTTGAGGTTTTTATATGTGGGTTATGACTTTAAAACTAATGTTAATCTCAACCATATATTGTTGATTGAAATATTTAATATTTTAAATGTTGTATCAATTCCCATGTTACAATGTCTCTTCTGAATCTTGTATTCTCATGCAAATCTAAATGTAGGTGCATAACTGCATTTCCAGAAGAATATAAATCATTGGTACCAAAGTTGCTGATAGAGACAATGTCTACAATTTCTGCAAGCTTTGTTGCTCGTATTGATATTGCTATGGGGGAAACCTCATCTGGAATGAGGACTTCAACGGGAGGTGATGATACAAAACAGTGCAACTTATATTCAGTTTTTACATGTTCTGACTGGACATTTATTTAATTCTTCATTAAACTATGAAATCTCTCTTATATATTCTAGACATAACATTTTCTTTTATTGATTATTTTAGTCTTATGGTCAAAATGAAATTATATTGAAGCCATTTAGAGCATAATGACATTTGTAATTACTAATTATTGACAGTGTTACAATAAGAATGGAAAAGAAGACTTAAATTGGGTGCTGATACAAACATTATTTTTGATGTTTTAATTGCACGTTTATTTAATTCTTCTTAAAATCGTGAATTCCTATACATTATTGGCAGGTGGATTCCATTGTCCATGTTATTGATGATTTTAGTTCTATAGTTGTGTTTAATGTTACGATAAAATCTCTGATTGTTTTGAATGTTACAATAATAATGACAAAAGAGGAAGACAGATTGTGACTGGTGGCAATCTTCGTCCCTTGAGTACATTGGAGGCAGTAATTGGTTGATGAAGTAGCTTCAACCTATAAATGTTATGTCACTACTACTACTACTGACAAGCCAAATATGTAAAATTACAAAACTTTTGTTGAAATAACATGTTTTAGTATTTTGTGCACTAAAAGCTATGATCAAAATCAATTTGTCACATTTTTCAATACAGATTTAGGGAACAAGGGAACCTATCTGAAAAGAATCATTGGGGTCAGGTCAGGTATTAGCAAAATTAGAATGCTGGTTACAAGTATAACAATAAGAAAATGTAGAATCACATTTCTAATTATCTTCACTAGTTGAGTCAAGCTTTGAACAATAACATCATGATTTGTGAATGAATAATGTAATGGTACTATTGAGACAAATGCTATGAATATCTAGAACAAAGTAGCTACCTAATTAGGTTTTAATTCCCAGATAGTGGTAAGCATCATGGGATGATCTTTCAGAGAGCACTTGACTTTCTGTAGTATATACTCTTTATTAATTTGCACTAGCCAATATGTATGTTATGCATGACATTGGGACTTAATATTGTCCAACAACTTAACGTTGGACTCACATTTTTATTAGCAATTCTAAATACAAAACTTTCAGTAAGTATTCATTCAATGACTTCATTACAAAATTGGTTCAACATTGTTCCTTGCCACCATGCTGGCACACTCATACATCAGACTCTTGCTCACGACATAAAAACCCTTTTTGCTCAACCTTGTAGTTTTTATCTTTGAAAAAACTGTTTTGAGTGGAAATCAGGGTTTTGCAATTGGATCTGTGCCTTAGAGGTGACCGATGGGTTTTGGAAGGATTTGTGTGGTTGTATAACTCCATCGCAATCAATTTTGGGGATTAATGGCATCTTGGGAAATGTAGGGGAGTAAGTAGGATTTGGTGTTCAAACAACGGGGGTCTAGTGATTCACATGTTGAAGGGTGCGAAATGCAAGAGGGACTAGGGAATCCGGAGTTGGGATGTCAAGACACAAGGGGAAGCAATGGTTCATGGGCTTGGGAAGGAGAAATGGTGAAGCAATAGGATTTGTGGAAATGAGATCCCGATAGAAGAGTTTCTATAAGGTAAACTATCATTAAAAATCCCTAGGCCTCATGAAAAACAAGGAAATGGGTGCCGAGAGTTGGGAAATTGAAATAACCCCCTTAGTTTTTTTTTTTGAATTTTTTTACCAAACAACAATGCACCCATTAAGGTTAGCCCAATAATCAAACCAGCTGAATGGGAACCCTCCACTTTCTGATCACCAAGATGCTGATGTGGGCGAGGTGAGAGCATATGGTGCAAGGGGATCGTTAGCAATAAAATGGAAATGAAATTACAATGCTGTAGGCAACTAGCCAACCATTCTGAAAGTAAAATGCTGAAAGTAAAGTAGGTGGATAACCGACCATGGAAGCTCGACCACTTATTCGGCAGGAGCAATTATTACAATTATTAAATTAAACACTCAACCACTTATTCAGTGGGAGTAAAGCAAACTGAAATATAAAGAACTCGACCACTTATTCAGTGGGAGTAGTAAATGCAAAAAGTAACTTGCTGAAAGTAAATAGCTGAACAGTACTACTGTAATCAGCGTTACAATATGCCTTCTTTACAATGATTTTTGCTCTAACTTCAGTACAATGATTTCACAATATTCCTTATTACAAATTTGAATGAGAACATCAAAGGAATATAGCATTAAACTTAGATAACCAGGTCTGATATGAAATGCAGCAAACTGAAAACTCAAACCAGCAAGCTATGGAAACACCAAAATGCTTATAACTCCATCAACACTCATCCAAATGACACCAAACCCAATGCAAATGAGAGCTAGGATAAGGGCGACCAAGAACAAGACAGCAAACAACATCAATACCCCTCCAACTTTTATGTACACTTCGCAAAGAAAAATCTGGAAATAACTAAAACCTCCTTGACAAGGGCGACCAGCTCTAGAAAATTGGAGACATCATAATAAAATCTGAAACTTGCTGCAAGGGGGCGCCCAAGGTAGGAAAGATGATATCTTCAATACCTAGAACCAAATAAAAATTCACCAAGGAGTTATGAATGAAAATATGATTCAGCTATGCACAAACCAACAACATTAAAATCAGAAAATAACATCAAAACCTTCAACTATGAAGCTCAATTTGTAACTCTGAATCGAAGAAGTAATCACACTCAGCTAGGTGTTATCTTTCAAACACGAAACTTATAATTTGCTAGGAGGTATGTGTTCCTCGAAGCCAGGGTCTGAAATCATTCCAGTAGCACTTCGTTGTAGTAGAAAATGGATACCAAATGCTGGAGCAAAGCCTTTCTTAAATAGAACTTTTGAGGCGACCTTTGAAATTCCTCTTTTCCCTCCAAAAGGGACGCCCAAGGCATAATTTGAAATATTTGATTTTAAAATAAACTTTTTTCACCCTCTTCTATGTTAATTTTAGATCAGACATGAACAGTAAGCAGAAAAATAAACACAGAATAGTGAACACAAAATTTTTATCCTGGGAAAACCCTTCTACTCAAGGGAGAAAAACCCAACAAAACTTTACTAATAATAAGTCAGGTACAACAATGCAAAAATAGCACTTGAGAATCAACCAAGATAGGCAGAGTACAATAATATAACCCAACACTGAAGTAGTGCGAACTTCTGAGCAATAGCAAACCTCCTTGAGTGGCGAACCTTCTTCTTGATCACAAAATGGCGAATGAATGAGTGAATATATAAATGTAGAGAGTCCCTCTCCTACTTATACAAATCCATGAATAAGTTGAGTGTTTACTTGAGCCGACCCAACAATATCAATGACTATTTATTATTATTAGGCCGACTTGCCTTATGTGTGAATTCTTTCGGGGTAATACCTCTCGAAGCTGCCCAAAAACATTAACACTCCCTCTTAGCTAGGGAGGGTATTCTCATAGGAAAGTCTTCCTTGAGTCCCACTCAAGGGTATCATGTCTTGTCATGGACTCTCTCAACATGACATCCACAGTGGCTACACCCAATTGTGGGAAACACAACTCAGTCTCAGAGATGTGTTCTGTACAAGGGCTTTCACCTCATATTTCTCCATCTTAGAGAAATATGCGCTATGACAGATCAGTCCATCGTTCTATCCATTCCCCTGACATAGGGAGAATATCTTAATTGTGCTGTGACTCCCTTTGGAGCTGGATTGCTTTCCTCAACACCATTTCTGACCCCACCATACTTAACTTGATTTGAGTAGATTCTTTAGAACTACTCTCTCCACCACTGCGAGAACCTTGCCTCAGCTTCCTTCACTGAGCTGATCCATCCTTTCAATACATTCCTACAAAACCTTCCATGCTATTTGGTTGGGTTCAAGCTACTCAAACTTCTCATCCAAGTGCCACCAAAAACATCTTTTCGCACCTTTTGCAATACTAACTCCCAACTGAACTTAGCTACAAGCACCTACATCAACCTCCTGACCTCCTCGTCCAAGGTTGCCTGCAATGCTTGCTCCAGTGGAACGACCTCCATTCCACACTTCCGACACTACACCTAGTAGCACCCCCAACTGACTTGCGAGTTTCCAACCCTCCTTCCTTCACTCCAAGACTTAGTCCTCCTCGACCTCATCCCAGATCACCCTATTCTGAATAGGTTTGCAGTGCTACCAATGTCAAACCTAGGTTGACTGCCTTGTGCAGTTCCCGCTCTTTGCAGCTGAAAAATCCTTTCAAAGACTTGGCACCTGGCCTTGCAACACTGCAATCTACTTAGCTGACACCTTCACACCTCTAGTCAATGGATCTGCCTCCTTGCTTCCTCCACTTGACCCAGACTCCAATTCTCCTTGAAGGCCCACTTGTGATTCCTCTTTAAGCCCACTTGTGATTCCTCTTTAAGCCCAAACATTCTGGCATACTTTCTCTAGTCTCCACTTCTGCTTTTTCAGTGTCACAACTTCTTTTCATCGAGCCACTCTAGTTCTTGTGACATAGGATTCCGTAGGATCGCCTTGCACCCATTCATATCCAAAACACTTCCATCACGAGTGTAACTCAACTTATGCCTGCTGATCCACTTACTCTATTCCGAGTATCCCTAGATACTTTGCCTCTTCATTTCCACCTCTGAGATGGTTCTACTGCAAACCTAGGTCTGAGTCTGCCTTGGTGCCTTCCAAAGACACCCTTTCTGTGTTACTTCACTCATACTGAGCAGCCCCAAACTCTATTGCGTTTCTTCTGTATACCCATTACACTGCCTCTTGGCATGCCTTGCACCCAATTCTGCCTGTAACACTGCACCAAAAGCTCCATCCAACCACCTTTGTGCTCACTCCTCATGGATGAAACCTTTGCAACACCTTCATCAATGCCTTATTGCACCTTCTTGACTCTGCCAAAACTCCTAGTTCAGATTTCCCATTTAGCTTGACCTTGTCCAATCCAATTGGTAAGGATTTACCCCTGTGACTCGGCCTCCTCTTGGTCTCTCCCATCTCAAGGCCTATTCACCACCTGATTCACTCGGATCTATCCTTGACAACATCCTACTCCCTGAACTCAGTATCTAACTCAAGTCCCCAATATCCGATGAGGACTTCTGTTTTGAACATATACTGCGGTTCTAGAAGCCTCTTCCCATAAGAAATTCTGTACAACTCTGATCAAGAATCATAGCCTTCGCTACCTCTACTATAGATCTGTTCTTTCTTTCGGCAACTCCATTTTGCTGAGGATTGTATGAAACACATAACTCCCTCTTGATCCCTGCCTCAATACAAAAATTATGAAATCCTCCAGAAGTGTACTCCCCTCCATTATCTGATCTCAGAACCTTAATCCTAATCCCGGATATGTTCTCAACTTGTGCCTTGAATTCTTAGAATCTATCAAGAACTTCCTCAGAGTCCTTAGATTTCAAGAAGTAAATCCAAGTCTTCTGGGATAATCATCAATGAAAGTCACATAGTACCAGAATCCATTTAGTGACGCCACAGACATCGGTCCACACAAATCTGAATGGATAGGATCTAAGATCCCCTTGGATCTACTGTCATTGCCCTGGAAGGAACTCTTGGTATTCTTACCAAGTGCGCATTCTTTGCAAACGCCATCATGCTCTATATTGAGCTTTAGAAGATGTGTATGTATGTTGCAGGAAATAGCTCTTAGTAACAAACACTCCTATGCCATAGCTCACTCAGACTGATAGAGCTGTGAAATAATGCTTGAACTAGTTGAATCGACAATCTATATAGATTCTCTTGACGAATACCAATCACATGAGCTGAATTTTTTCTGAAGTTCTTGTGCCATGCAAGAACCTTTCCTTCAGAGAAGGCAACCTTGTACCCTTTGTCCTCCAATGTTGAAATGGAGACAAGGTTCCTTTTGATCCCTGATACAAACAATACATCACTCAATTGAAGAGGGATACCCGAATCTAGCTGGAAGGAAGTGGCTCTAGCTCCCTTTACAACATAACTAGCATCATCTCCAATCATAACCTATAAATTAGACTCTTTCTCTACTAAGTCTGTAAGATGCTCTCTATAGCTTGTGATGTGACGTGTAGCACCACTATCTATCAACCATGTATCACTGTTAGTTGGTACATTACTTGAAAGAGCGTAGATGAATAGGAATCCTTCTAAATCGTCTCTTCGTCAACGTCGACAGTAGAAACATGCTGCTTTAACTTTAATTTACAATCTCAGGCATAGTGGCCATTCGTTGCACACCTGTAGCACTGAATATGAGAAAGATCCTTCTAATTCACTAATCAAATCGCGGTAGCTCAGATCATTACTTGGAAAATATCAAACTTAGATATCCTTCAAACAACGAATGACGAATTGACTCCTATTATTAATATATCTAGCACCGATGAATACACTCAGATCTCAAGAATGGAATCGAATTAAATTTGGTTTCAGATCACAAAGGTGACAGTGATATCAATTCATTGATTAAACACAATAGCAGCAAGTCATTTATCGCCACTCTTAGACTAGCATCGCACAAGAAATGTATGTACGACGTCTAATATTAAATGGAAGGCAACTGGAACTCAAGAACCACCAATACACAGTTTGAATTAGTAGAACAACCTCAGGGAATTGAAGCACAGTAACCTGGAAATCGATTTATTACCAATGAATATATATATAACCAATCTCAACATTAAAGTGTCGTCCCAGTGACATGCGCCACAAACTAGATTGTGATATTCATGAATGTCTAGCCGTAGTGATGTGATGAACCCGTGAAACTAAGATACTCCTTCCGTTTAGGGTATAGCCGTAAGATGTTTGTGCTTGATCAAGTTGCAGGTGATGGTGCTTGAAAGCCGCGATTTGGGAAAGACAAGGTGGTGCGACCCAATTATGGCAAAGAGCAGGCGGCAATGGGATGTCTTAGAATTAATGCTCGATGAAAGACACCTGATTATTGAACTGATGCGCTCTCCTGATCAGCTTTCTTCCGCGAGCTAAAGAAGTCTATTGATGACTTATGGGGTCCCTCCGCCAAGAGTGCTACACAATCCCTGGTGTTCAATGTTCTGGAAGTCGCTGCTCTGACTCCTAGTATATGCCCGATGGTGAAACTGGCGCCGGTAATGAACACAGGTGATCCAACTCGTAGGCGATCAAACTTGGGCAACTTGAATCTCCCATTGAAGCTTTGAAGACCCATCAAGCCTAACTTCTATCTTGACACCGGTCACCATCTTCTTTTCTGAGTAACTGCCCTAAACAAAGAATTGTCTTCCACACAACCCGGAATTATGCTTAGTCAAATCTGATCAGTTTTTCTTGAAACTTGGCTCTGATACCATGTTAATTTTAGATCAAATATGAACAATAAGTAGAAAAATAAACACATAATAGTGAACACAAATTTTTTATCCTGGGAAAGCCCTTCTACTCAAGGGAGAAAAACCTAGTGAAACTTTACTAATAATAAGTCAGGTACAACAGTGCAAAAATAGCACTTGAGAATCAACCAAGATAGGCAAAGTACAATAATATAACCCAGCACTGAAGTAGTGCGAACTTTTGAGCAATAGCAAACCTCCTTCTTGAGTGGCGAACCTTCTTCTTGATCACAAAATGGCGAATGAATGAGTGAATATATAAATGTGGAGAGTCGCTCTCCTTATACAAATCCATGAATAAGTTGAGTGTTTACTTGAGCCGACCCAACAATATCAATGACTATTTATTATTATTATCCCGACTTGCCTTATGTGTGAACTCTTTCGAGGTAATACCTCCTAAAGCTACCCAAAAACATTGACATTCTAGGCGTCCAAGGCACAAGAGCATATTATAAACTTTATAAAATACTTAATTACCTCATATGAGGCGTCCACCCTCAAAGCCCACCTTTTAAAACATCATTAAGTCATTGTGCTAGGCCAAGGGGCCAAAATAACATTAAAATATTTAAATGACTCAAATAAATCATTTTACCAAAATGAGCCTCAAAATGCTGAAAGCCACCCAAACTGCCTTGCCCGAAATAGAAAGCACTCTGAACTGCTGAACTGCTACCATTTGGAGCACTGCCAAAAATAGAACTTACTAAAAATAGCATACTGCTAAAACTAGTAAGTTGTTTCAAACTCATTGTAACCACAATCCGAGCAGCCATCGTAACTTACTAAAAATAGTAAGTCCCGAAAAAGTAGCCTGATGCATTTGCATGTCATACCACTGCGAAGCTTTCTGAAAACCTAGAAAGAATCCAAAATCCAAATTGTAAAACTCCAACATGCAAACCCCTAAAAACACCAAAAACGTCCAAACAATTGGAAACCCTAATTTTACCTTCGACGAGCCTACATGCATCCAGAATAAGCTGACGGGCAATTGCACTGACTATTGTTGAGAAGGGGACATTACAAAAATTGGGATGCTGAGTGTGATGTTTATAGTCAAAGAAAAGTAAGAAGGCCTGTTTGAGGGCTTGCATTTGTGGGTGGTTTGGGCTTTGGGCCAATTGTTACCCATATGCCTTGGAAGCAAAGAGACTTGCAAAATTATCGTGTGGGCAGTGTTTGGGGTTTCAGGATACCTTGTTCAAGTTGGAAATAGGGATGAAGAAGTTTGAAAGTTTGAGAGTGACTTTGAAGGGGAAGCGAGGATCGAGATTTTGACATACCAAATGCCATCTCTTTGAGGAACAAGAAGACTTGTCAGAGCTCAAGGTTCAGGGATCCATGATATCTCTCAAGTAGGATGATAGGGAAAGTTTGCAACCTTGCAGCATAGCGAAGATTGGGACTCAAGAAACAAGAGTTGGGAATTTAGTGTAATGTTCCATTCTAAAAAATCCTTATTCTTGCCTTAAATAGATATTCCATACTCACAATAATACTTGCATAATTAATGATAAATATTAATTTAACTTCAAACTTATAATTTTGATAATTATTAGCTTTGAATTTAAAGCTTAATACAAATTTAAAACTATTACTTGCATAATTGTCTTGAAATGTTTGCTAATTTTCTATTTAAAATTATGGGTCTTTGTCCACTAACTTGGCAAGAGAATTTAAGGGTTTTTGTCCTTAAATCTTTGGTGGGGTTTTATCCTCTGTTGGCTGAACCATGTTTCACATTCCACGAGGGATGAAAACCAGAAATAAAATATGTATTCCATGATGATCCTTTCTCCTTGCTTGGCCTCCTTTAAATAGAATTTTCCCCCAATAGATGTACCTCTTCAAGTGCCCCTTTGGTTGGGAACAAATTTAATTATATTTTTATTTTATCCATTAAGGAAATTACAGCAGTCTATCTCCAACACTAAATAAATCCGTTAAGGAAGTGGCATTATAGCAATTTTAGATTGGGATGATAAAAAATGTTTGCTCCTTCCCACATGGCATCCTCCATAGGAAAATTCTTCCACTTAACCAAATATTCTGCAATAACCTTATTTCTTTTCTTCCTTTCTCTCATGTCAATGATCGCTTTGGGTTCCAAAATCAATTTACCTTCATCATCAAGTGGGGGTAACTTTGGGCATGGTGTAATATGTTGACCTAGCACTTTCTTAAGGCGAGATATGGGAAAGACATTGTGAATTCTACTGTTTGTTGGTAACTCCAGCTCATAAGTTAGCTCTCCTATTCATTGTGTAATCTTATAAGGTCCATAGAATTGTTGCTTTAGCTTCTTCAAACCACTTCCCTTGAGGGAGATTGCTTATATGGTTGTAACCTTAGGAAAAACAAGTTTCCAACTTCAAATGTTCTTTCCAACTTGTGGCAATTAGCATATATCTTTTGTTGATTTTGGGCTTGTTGTAAGTTTTCTTTGAGGGTGTTCCAAATATCCATACTTTGCTGCACCAAGTCTCTAGCCTCAAGGGCTCTACTATCTATTTGTGAGAATCAAATCCACAAATGATAATGCCTTGTAACCATATAGTGCTTTGAAGGGAGTCATACCAATTGACATATGGTGAGTGGAATTGTAACAATATTCTCCAAGATGAAGCCATTTAACCCATGTTTGCTGTCTTGTAATGTAATTCCTAAAATACCCTTCAAGCCATTTGTTTACAATTTCCGTTTGTCCATCTATTTGTGGTTGGTAGCTAGTGCTTGGGGTTAATTCTGTTCCGGTCAACCGAAAAAGCTCTTGCCAAAATAAACTAATAAATTTGTTGTCTTTGTCACTCACAATATTTTTAGGTAGTCCATGTAGTCTAAACACTTCTCTAAGGAATAGATTAGCCACTTGTCGAGCTCTATATTCAAAAGATATGGCATTAAAATCAGTGTATTTGGCAAGTCTATCCACGACTACAAAGATACAATCCTTCCCTTATACTTTTGGTAGACTTATGATGAAATCTATTGAAATACTTTCCCATTTTTTGTTTTTGAATTGGTAGGGGCTGTAAAAAACTAGTTGGAAATGTTTGTTCTACCTTGTTTTGTTGACAAACCATGCATTCTTTGACATGTTTTAAGACATCCCCCTTGAGGCCCTTCCAAAATAATCATTCTCTCACTTGTTTATATGTTTTATAGTATCCTTGATGACCAGCTAGAGGAGTATCATGATATGCTCTCAAAATATTTTCTTTCATCTTTGATTCTGTGACTAGATATATTCGATCTTTATAGAGAATGAGCTCCTCAACTACCTTGTACCAGTTGTCTTGCAACTTGCCTTACATGATGTCATTAGCCAATGCATCTTCGACACACTCTACTAATATAAAAGTTTTCCAATCAGCAAAAATATCTGTCATAGAGCATAAATGAGGCCTTCGAGGCAAGACATCAGCCATGATATTATTCTTTCCCTTCACATACTCAATATCAAAATCATAAGCTTGTAACTTGCTTACTCGTTTCTGCTGCCTATCATTCATATCTTTTTGATTTAGGAAGAACCTTAAACTGTTATGGTCTATCTTCACCATTAATTTCCCACAAACCAAGTATTGTCTAAACTTTGCTAATGCATGCATGATGGAAAGCATCTCTTTGTCATAAATAGAGTAATTTCTCTCAGATTCCTTAAGCTTATGACTTTCAAATGCCTTATCTTGAAGCATCACGTTCTGATTCAAATGGGAATGAGAAATCAGGAATGGCTAATACGGGACAGGAACTCATTACCTCTTTGAGCTTGTCAAAAGTTCTTTGTGCCTCCTAACTCCATGAAAATGCTCCTTTCCTAGTTGAGTTTGTTAGTGGGGCAGCCAATCTTGAGAATCCTTTGACAAATCTCCTGTAATAGCTATAGAGTCCCACAAATCCTCTTAAATGTGATAAAGTCTTAGGTTGAGGTCAATCCACATTTGCCTTAATCTTCTCATCATCTACGTTGATGCCTTGGCACTACTCTTATGCCCCAAATACAAAATCTTCATCATTCCAAACTCACATTTGGATGCCTTGGTGAATAGTGATTGTTGCTCAAGTATTCCCAATACCTTGTCTATATGTTTTAAATGATCCTCCCGAGTTTTACTATAAATCAATATATCATCAGAGAAAACCAAAAGGAATTTCGTTGATTGTCTTCTTGCATTGGGTCTGCATGCTAAGAGACAAAATAGGAACCCACCTAGTATGATGGCATCTCTTCTTTGACAGCTTCTATAATTCTAGACTCAAGAAAGTTAAAAAATGAACTATAGTAAGCCTATGTTTTGAAGACAATGTGTATGTCTAAATTTTAAAAAAGGGATGTTAATTTTATTCCTAAAGTATCCTCTCCTTTGCGGCAAAATGCTGATTTGAGTGACAAGAAAGAGGATAAGAATTTTTTTATTTTGCTAACAAGATGGCAAGTAGCTCTCCTAAATTCCTTCTTCTAGATTCCTAGTTGTTGTGCAAGAATAACTATTTCGCGTGGAAAACCAAACTCAAAACTCAACTTGAGTTTGGAGAAGTTGGCATGTGGTTAGTGACACCAGAATATGACTTGAGAATGATGTTGATGAGCAAAAGAAATTTGATCAAGTTGGAAAAAAGGCCAAATTGATCATAATGTTCGGCATGTTTTATGAAGTTCAACCCTTTACCTGAGACTGGTCCATAGATAAAGATGCATGGGACAAACTCAGGATAGTGTATGAGACAAAAAATCAGAATTTGATCTTGAATTTGCAAAGTAAGCTACATATCTTGAAGATGAAGGAGAATAGTTGGAATCCTTTCTCAAAAAGATTGTTGAGTTGAGAGCTTCACTACAAGCATTGAGTGAAACAATTGAGGATGCTATCTTAGTGCCTATTGTTCTATGAGCACTGCCTTCCAAATGCAAGGTGTTTGTGACAACTTTGAATGTCATAGAACATACACCTAGTCTTGAGAAGCTAGTGAATCTACTTCAGAAAGAAGAGTCTTTAAGCCAGGAACATGGCGAGGAGGATCATGCAATGACGACACACCATAAAGGAAAGAAGCCAAAAAAACCAATTTGGTGGACCTCCCAAATCTAGTAATTCATCTTGATCTTAGAAGAAGTGTCTAACTTGTGAAAGGATTGGACATGATGTGAAAAATTGTTGGTACAACTCCTTAGCCAAAGGACCATCCAACAATAAACTGCATCAAAAGAAGCCATTTCAAGGTGCCAATACACAATGGGATCAAAAGAACAAACAAAAACATGGCAATATTGCCGAAGAAGAAGACTCTCAAGAAGAGGAGTATGTGTTTTCTGCCCACACTTTTGAAGATAGTTCACAATCAAATTCAATTTGGTATGTGGACTTAGGTGCTACAAAGAACAAATTTAATTTGATACCAAGTATAAGGTAGATGGTAGTATAGATAAGTATAAGGCTAGACTTGTAGCCAAGCGTTACGACCAAAAAAGGGATTAATTATGAAGAAACATTTGCTCCCACAACAAAGATAAAAACCATCAAAATGATTTTTCCTTTAGTTGCACAATTTGGATGGAAGCTGTATCAAATTGATGTAAAGAGCGCCTTTCTCAATGGAGACCTTAAGGAGGAGGTCTATATGACCCAACCAGAGGGATATATTACACCTAGAAAAGAAAAAGGTACACAAACTTGTTAAGTCTCTTTGTGGTTTCAAATAGGCTCCTAGAGCTTGGTATATCAAAATTGATGAACATTTGCTATAATATGAATTTAGTAGACATCCATATGATCCAAATCTCTACCTCAAGAAACAAAGTGGCTTGATGACCTAGTTATCACAGGCAGCTCAAAAACAATGGTTGAGACAACCAAGGATGATCTCAAAAAGGCATTTGATATGATAGATCTCGGGCTACTACATTATTGTCTCAACTTAGTGGCATGGCAAACTAATCGCCATATCTTTGTATCTCAAAGAAAATATGCCAAGACATTGCTCAAGAAGTTTGGAATGATGGATTCCCAACCCATTTATACACCCGTGGAATTAGGATTGCAGTTATTTGTTTCTGATCTATCTCCTCAGGTAAATGCAACTCTCTATTGATAGATTCATGCAAGAACAAAAGATGTGTCATTGAAAAGCAACAAAAGGAGTATTGAGGTGTATCCATGGTACAATTCATCATGGTTTGGAATATAAAAAGAATGATCAATTCTTCTTGACAGGGTACACAGATGCAAATTATGCAGGATTCCGTTGATGATAGAAAATTCACATCTCAATTTGTTTTCTTTTTAGGTTCATGTCCTATTTCTTGGGGAAGTATGAAGCAAGCAACAATTGCTCGTTTGTCAACAAAAGCACAATATTGTGTGGCAAATGCAATAGTTGTGAAGCAATTCGGCTATGTCGTCTATTAGAAGGATTGGGAGTACCTCAAAATCAACTAACAATCCTCTATTGTGACAATCAAAGTGTTCTGAGGCTTGTTCGTAATCCAATGTGTCATGAATGCACCAAGCACATTGAGGTTGATTGCCACTTCATACTAGAACATGTTCAACAAAACAATATTCAACTCCAATTCTTCTCTACTCAAGAACAATGTGCTGACATCTTCACCAAGCCTCTTGGATGTGTAAAGTTTGAAACAATGATGTAATAAGGGGGGAATGTTGGAATATTCCATCATTTGTATCCCATTTGTTTTGGTTTGTTATTTTATTTGTTAATAGTTTGTTTTCAGTCTGTGGTATAGTTTAGTTTTTCCGTGAGTTTGTTCAATAGAATTTGTTATGATATTAGGGTATTTATACACATCATCTAATACAATCGATGGGCGGCATTCATTAAGAATATGTTATTCTTAAAACTCTGATAGGAAACAAAGAGGCATGAGACTTTAGAAGATTTTGCAATTTAGGGCATGTGAGAATTAGTCCCAACAACGCCTGTTTGAAGGATAACTATTTTTTTTTGCATTTATTTATGCTGTGATAGGTATATGATCCACAAGATCTTATGTGCAGAATGCTTCAAAGCTTGATTGAATTAAATTGCATGCCGATTCCTACATTTGCTGTTGAATCCAGTATTTGCAATTTCTTTATGAGCTGCTAATTTTCTTTCTTTTTTTACACATTCTTGTTGTCTAAATGAGATGAACATGACTCATCCCTTTGCCCCTCAATTAGACCCCAGAGGAGAGTTTTGTGATATATACTTAATTACTTCTTTGATTCTGAAATGCTAAGGCAAAATTTTGTTGTTGTCCTTAATGACCAAAATGATTTCTGCAGCTTTATGGTATTGTTGCTCTTCCTTGTCTAGGAATTGTTACAGTTTTAATACCACTGTGATGCTTGAAATGTGTTGCTAATGATGTATTGCAGAAATTAAGAATAATCGACAATGAATCAACAAATGCTTGATATTGTGCCAATTAAATTTGTAGAATTTTAGAGAGTTGAACTTCAAATTTTCCAAAAGCTTTTTCCTTATTTAAATATATATGATTGTTTTTGCATTTACTTTTTTTAATCTTTGTCTGTGTCAAGTTTATATTTACAATGAAGGCAAGTCTCTTGATTTTAGGAATGAAATTTTCTGAAATATGATGTGGGAGGTTTCCACAGAATTCATTTTTATCTTGGTGTGTCCCATAGAAAAGGAGATGAGGTCCCCTGTAGTCCCTTTTTTCAGGGATGTGATTCTAGTTCTGTATGAGGTCCCTAGTGACACTGCTTAATTCTTGATATTCAGTTCTTGGTGTTTAAAGATCTTGTGAGTATTTTATATTCTTGCAATAGCAGCACTATGTGCATGGGATGTGTCACTAGGAGAGATATGAAAGGACTTATTTCTATAATCTATGATGATACTTTGTTCAATGTTTTTGGAATTCTTCAGCCTGTTGATTGCTATTCCAAGTATATGCTTGTGTGATGGCCTAGTTGATCTAAAACTGCCATTGCATGCATATCTGTAAAGGGTAATGTGGGCAGTGGTAATGCATTCATCTTGATGTTATGCATATCCTAGTTAAGTTAAATTGCGTGCATGTGGATCATGTACATGGTCTAGCTGCGCTAACTGCTAAGTGCATTGTCATCTAGACCTGGAATGTGGTGCATATTAACTTGAAGTTTACATCACTTCATTCTGAATTTCATTTTGTTCTTGTTGAAGGTACAATGACAGATGGAAAATTTCTGTTGTAAGGATGGCTTTCTCATGCCATATTCTAACCTTATGATTTGTCTACACACATTTTGCCAATTTGATATTAATTTATTTTTGGATAGCTCCAATCCCTTTCTTAAATTAAAGAATGCATGTCAGTGCAATCAACAGAAGCATGCATTATTTTAATTTTTAAGGAAGCAATATTTAATCAGTTGTAAATTTGTAATGTATTAATTTAAAGGTAAATCTACTTTTAGTTATTACCAGTCACTTCACCTTTATCACTTGGAATATGGTAAGGATGTAAGGTCATGGAGAGACATCTTTTAAGAGAAAGTTGATTTCATTGAATTAGAGATTACTGAGAAAAAATTATCTTAGTATTCAATGTTTTGTTACCTTATTCATTGCTGGGATTGCTTGTTAATTAACATTTTTCTACCGAATGGTCTTGAAATTCATTTTTATGATGATTTTCAGGTTTATCGGATATGTCAGTTGGAGAGACTTTAAGAAGCAATAAGATTAAAACAAAGCATATGGAGACACTAATTGAATTGCATAATATGACTGGAGCTTTTGCAAAAAATATCCATCACTTGTTTGCTGCTGCTGATGTGGCAGTTCTGGCAAATACTTTAAAGGCCGTTTATTCTCCATACGAAAATTATAAACAGAGGTATGATCCGATACGCTGAAAATTGAGAAAACAAGATGCTTTGTGCAAAAGTTTTTCCCTATTTATAGATAGTAATGTTCTGGTATTATGATTGTGTAATTAGATATGAAATCACAATCCATTTGCTAATCAGATATGAAATAACAATCCATTTGCATCATGGAAAAATCAAAATTTTCTTTTGAAAGTCCTTACATGCAACCATGAACCATGGGGCAAGTTGAATCAACCTTTTGGACATTCAATGGCGATTCTTCAATATCTAGTTCAGTGGTTAAACAAATAGGTTGTGATGCTCACATGTATTTCTCAATGTTTATAACTAATTTGAGATTGTGTCAATTGTAATTGTCACGGTTGGAAAAATGATAGTAGTATAGTAGTCATGCAAAAATGAAAAACCTTTACCAATCATGGTAGTTGTTGAAGAAAAATAATAAGAACAACTGACAGCCCTAAATATTATTGATGCAAGAACTCAGCTGACCCTTCAGGAGATTATGTATAAAGGAGAATTTAAAATGCTATTAGTCGCAAATGAATGAAGGAGGAAAAAACCTCATGGACCTCTGGTAAAACTATCTGCAGATAAATCAGTGTTTGGTTGCTACCATCAATCATGCAAACCCTAGCAGCTAACAAGCCCTTATTGATGAGAATAGTCCTATGACTATTTTGTAGTTGTTCAATGACTTAAGCTTGAAGCATTACTACAAGCAAGGGCTAAAGCTCCTTTTATGATGGTAAATGGCGAAGGCTGGTGATTACTTATGGATTTAATTGCACAATCATGATGTATCAGGGCATGTGATGGATTAAAAGTCTTGAAACATGGTAATTACCTAACCCTTTTAACCATGGCCATTTTCCATAATATTATTCAATTATAGAATGACAATCGATCCTTTTGTTTTGACTCATTTGTGAGGATTAATAATGTTGGCATTTCAATTCGCACCTTTGGAATGCGGATTAGAAACGGACAGCTATGCACAGTTAAACTGCTCTTCAAATTAGGAGGGGAAGCTCCCTATAATGTCCCCTTCTCATTAGTGATCAGCTCAGTGGCTCATCAGCCTATTCCAGAGGCCCGTAGGCTTGTTGAGGTGAAATCAGGGTTTCCTTTGTTTGGAGGTTTTTTGGCATTTCTTAGAACTTACTATTTTTAGTAAAAGTTCTAAATTTGGCATTGTTTTAGTTGACAACACTTTAGTGAGTTTCCTTTTCTATTGGAGCAGTTGTGTGATTTTGGTTTTGGCTTTAAGAGCAATATTTGGAGAAATAATTTATTCAAGGCATTAATGTTATGTTTTTAAATTGACCCCCTTGGCCTAATGAAATGATTTGAAGTTGTGTTAAAAGGTGGTCATAAAGGGTGGACGCCTCATGGAGAAAATAATTGATATTTTATAATGTTATTTTATGCCTTGAAGTTTGGACGCCTTATTGAGATGGAATAAAGTGTTTTCAAATTTAAAATATTTCAAAAATGAGGATAGGTGTCCCTTTCTCGGAGGAAGTTTTGGAATGTGAAAGGTCATCTCCAATTCTATAAAAGAGAGTGTTTGCTCCAACATTTCTCATCCATCATTTTATGCTATTGTTATGCTGTTGAAATGACTTCATGAATTTTTGGCTTCGAGGAATGCTTACCTCCTAGCATTTGTCCAATTTTGTGTTTGAGAGATAACACCTAGTTGAGAATATTGCTGTTTCTCATCCAGACTAGCAGATTGTGCTTCAAAGTTGGGGAATTTTGGTGATGTTTTCAGTTTTTGTGTTGCTGGTGTTCATACAGCTGAAGTAGATTTTTGCTTGCAGCTTTTTGAGTAATTTTAATCTTGTTCTGGGTATTGATGCAATAAGTTTCTAGACCAAAGGTGACCCTATTTGCAGAAAATCAGAATTTATTTTGAATTATTTAATTTAATCTTGAAGAATCGCCCTTCTTAGCAGTCCGTACCATGTCAAGGAGGTCTTGGAATCCGTGCACATGTAATGGGTGATCTTTTGAAGCAGTTTCTTTGTGGAAAGTTGGGCGCCTCTCTCCTCAGCATCAATAGCTCTTCATTTTAGTTCATTTGAATGAGTTTTGAGGGTGTGGTGTGCGTTTTGGTGAGTTTGGTTTGCTGTTATCAGAATTTCAGTTTGCTGTATTGTTATATCAGATTTATTCTAGTTCAGATTTTGGTTTATATTTTCAATATTTGAGAGATTATTAGTGTGGGAGATCATCTTCTATCAATTGTGCTTTGATTCTATTATAAATCACTTGTAATTTGCAGTTTTTTTTATATTGTAAGACTGTAAACAGTAGTACTGTTTCAGTCATTCCTCTACTGCATTTACTTGTGTTAATTTTCACATATTGTAACCCCTAGATGGTTTACCGCCAGTGTGGAGAAAGAACAATTTAATCTCTCATTTATTACCCATTGAAAAGTTGCGAATTCCCACTGTTGAGGGGATGCTTGTTGAAAGCGGATGAATTGTTTTGCTTTTTAATCTTCTTCCCTCCGCTGGATGTGTGGAAATCTTTATGGCTGGATCACTGCCTACTTGCATTTTCAGTTTCAGCAATTGCTTAGTTTCCTCCGCCATATGCTATCACTTCGCTTTCTAAAGGATCTTGGTGAACATTCTTGGCGTTGAGTACATTTAGTTTGATTTCTTTTGGAAGCTAACGCTAATCAATTGGCGTAGTGCTGGTTTGTGTTGTGTAAAATTGGGGAAAAAATTGGTTGGCATATTTCACTCCCTCTTTGTTGATGATGCTTAAAAAGAATACTAAACTATTGCCAATCTTTTTATTCTTAGCTAAGGGCACAAGGTTATAAAACTCTTTGCGTCGTAGCTGAGGTTTTCTCTTTTCCAAAACTTCAAACTACAACTAGGCCTAAACTATAGACGCTTTTGACAACTCAATAAACTCAGAGCTCGAGAGTAAAAAATGAATGAGGAATGATTTGATTAACACAGAAACTTAAATAAACTCACTTCCATGTCACACTTGAAGATTCATTGTACTTATAAGATGCAAGCTGAAATAAAGATTATATAAGCAAAACACATAAGAAAAAAAACTAAAAGAGATCGAGCAAGTAAATCAGAGCAAAGAAGGCATAAGTTTTCACTTTTCTCAATTTCTAACAGCAATTACACTTCTGGGACAGTAGATTGTAGCAAAGACAGGCTTACAATGTGTGATCAAACACTAGATTACACTTGGCACAAGTTGAACGGTAATTGAACGACAATTTGCAACAAGATAGGCTTACAAATTATCTCTTACAATAACAGTCAGAAAATAATGGGCAAGGCTGCCCTTATTTATACAAAGACAAGGAGTAGGTAACCCTAAAATCTCCTTGCTTTACGTTGACTAGACTTGCCAACTCACAAGATTTATTTCTAAAACTAACACAAGACAACTAACTAACCACTTGCTAAAATCAGTTAACTGATTTAAAAGCAGGGAAAGTTCCAAGTATACTTTTGATTTTTCCGTTTTATAAAGAATAGATAAGCATGAAACAAAAATAGCAAGTTAAACTCAGAAAAGGCATCGAGTTAACCACTACTTTTAGTTCTATTCTTGGAAATCTTCGCTGCCCCAAAAAGGTGACTCACTCATTGATAATTTGGGAAACTATATCCGCCAAAAAGCTGGTAACTGCCTCCTTGTCAGGAGTACTGATACTTTCCAAAACATTATTCCGCTTTTCCAGCATTTCCTCACCATCTACAATCAACTTTAGAAATTCCTTCACCTCTTCCGCTGCTTTATCAAATTTTGCTGACATCGCGGCAACATGATTCATCTTGCCAACAACAGGATCACTACTAACATTGCCACATACAAGATTCTGAAACTCTGTTTGCACTTCATCGAGATCAAAGAAACTGCCATCATCATGACAATATTGACAAGGGATCTATGAAACAAATGTGCTTATGAACTTGAGGATATTAGCAACCTTCTGTCTATATTCAGTCAATTCTACAGATATTCTCTCATAGGTTTTTACTTTGAAGAGGTGTTGTTCTCTCCAAGCAAAATTCTTCTTCTTATGCTCTTCTGTAATTACTGAATCATAAGCCGTGCTTAAGTCGGAAATGATGATCTCATGCATTGGTTTCACTTCTACCATACATTGCTCAAACCCCTATATCCCTTAGCAAAGATCATGGGCGTTATACCTCAATTGGTATATCTTTGCAAGTATAAATCTGCCCCTGATGATGAATTCATCTATCCAATCTCGCATATGTTTCCCGTATATGACCGACTCAGCTGATGCTGATATGCCGGTGACTCTAGAATCTGTGGAAGCAACGAAGTGGCCTGTGAAGTGCCATGAAGGAGATTGGAAACATATTGCCGCAATTGACGAATCTCAGCCTTGAGGGCTGCCTTATCTTCTCCATCCTTGAGCACTCGTTCCTTTAGATTATCTGCTGCAACCTCGAAGAGATTCACATCAGTATGTCGGATGCTTCTACTGAGATTGGCCTTGACAACTTTGAAGTCATCAATCTCAACTTCATCAATGTTCTTGTCCTTTGGAGGTGTAGTAGTCTCAAGCATAATCTCGCCATCAGAACTCTTCTTCATGTGAACTTGCTTCTTAAGTTTCTTTACTGGTGTGTCTTGGTAGAAGCTATCAAGTTCTGCAAAGTTCAATTGATAAGAAGGCTTCCTCCTCTTCCTGCCTAGGATGTTCTCAAGCCAAGACGAGGAGTCTTTGCTAATTTCTCTGGGAGGCTCGGTTCCAGTTCCATCAACTCTTGATGAATCAATAGGTGTTGAGACTTTACGAACTGGTGAATCAACTTTTGAATCTATATGAAGGAAGAAAGCTTCGGTGATGGCAGAGAAATAGGATATGAAGGCACTGCTTCAACTTGTGGTGCTGATTCTATTGGAACTTCTGATGCAACTGTTGATTGTTCCTGTTGAATCCAAACGGGAAACTCCACCTTTTTCTTTGAACTCTTCGACATTCTGCTAATCTTTGTACCTTCTGGAGGAATGCTCATAGCTTTCTCTCTTGGTTTTGGTTTACAAGAAGAAGGTAGAGATAACTGGACTACTAGTGGTTTTGCAACTGGAATAGCTACCTTCTGTGTCCTTCTACTGTTCAAGAATATCCTACTGATCTTGACAATTTGACTTGTTCTTTCCTCAATTGAGGTTTTCTCTTTGGCGGACCAATTAATTTGTGGAAGTGGCCGTTGATCGACTTGATCTCTGGCATACATGGGAGGTAGGACTTCCCCATCATCATCTGACAGACCTTCCACATTTTCCGATAGGAAATCAGCCATCTATTGAAGGGTAAATTTGTTGTAATTGCGCTTGCGCACTTCGAACTCATCCGCACAATTAGCCCAAAAATCTTCAACTATAGGCACATGTGTGTGATTCTAACCAACATGCAATGCAAAGACACCATGAGGATCATACGAACGTCTCTCATTGAAAAAATTGAGGCCAAACTTTGACATTTCATTACCCATCAATTTGGCATCAACTGTTGATCTACATCTATAGATGCTCATCTCAACTGGGAAACTAAATGCAGTCTTGCGCTTGTTATGCAAAAATGTGTGAACTTTGTATACTTGCCTTAAAAACTCTATGAACACTACCTCATCCATTGGATATCTTGGTAGAATGACTGGGTCACCTAAGAAGCCATACACCTTGATGTAGGAGAACGTGGGAAATTGGATAAACCAATCAGCCCACTCTGCAATTGCCAATCTGGCATTCGTTGAAATTTGTACATGCAACTCATTATCTAAATCTTGCACAACATGCATCAAGAATACATTATTCACCCGCCTGTAATGCTGCTTAGATTATGAAAACTCCACCTGCAGGTAATGATCATATGCATGTTGAATACCCAAAGTTCCAATGATATTTAAACCTCTAAACTTGCCTTGCAAGGCCATTAGATATACGAGGTAAGATATCCTGTGGAACTCATGGACCTTATAGAACTTTGTTATCTGATGGTGGACACTATCACTGATCAAAGCTGGCCAGTCATAGTGTTTTGTTTTGTCAATAATTTGGGAAATGATGTAAAACATCCAAGGCTGGAATTTATTTGCTTTTGCTTGACCTGTGACTCGGTTGAGCAAAGTGATCATAACTGCAAATTCCTCCTTGAACTCACCACGCCCAACATTTTTCGGCAAAGTATTCTGCTTCTCTTTCAACCAATTTTGCACAACTCTTTTTCGGTATTTCTCCTTTTGCTCATACCACACTTTTTCACATTCTCCAATCGAAATGACGAAGTTTTCTGTCCATGGTGGTATTGAGAAACATTTCTCAACACTGTTCAGCCTGAGGCTGCAAATAGTACGCCCATCTGCTGATTGGATTTCTCGTGAAGCTGGATTGTAATGCTTAACACAAGCAATTACGAATTCAAGGCTCTGCATTGAGATGGGATTGAAGCTGCTGCAAGCAACCCAGAATGACCAAGATTCCTAACTGCAATGTTTCTTGTGTCTTCCAAAGCAAGCAAATCAAGCACTGGAATCACATGATGCAAGTTAGTTTTGAATGTTCTCAGGTAATCGTGGAGAAACATTGATTTAGTCCTTATTTCTATTGGAGAATACTGTATGTTTAAAAACTTGAATTTTGACTGTGAACACGCCTATGTTCAAAAAAGTTTTGTGCAAACTGCTGAAAATAGGTTGCTGATTTTTCTTCAAAAAGCGGGTTCTCGGAAAAAAGTTGAGGTCTTGGTTTTGTAAACAATCACGTTCTGAAGAGACCTAGTTCATCAGATTTTGAAAAAGCTGAGGGCTTATGAAAAAGCACCGAAAAAGCGAATTTTTGGAAATATAAAATTTCCCAATCTTCAAGAGGAGTAAAAAGTAGATGGACCCAGATCGACGAAAATTGAAAAAACTGACCACCTGTTTTTGAAATGCAATGCCCTAGAAGATTGGACCATGAAAAAGTGTGCCTATGTGCTTCCCAATCCCGAATCTACGAAGAACACTGAAAAAACACTCCGTTTGAGACTCCAAATCTTGATGAAAAGAAAATTCTATCTTTCTTCCTCTGAATGCCAACCTGCAAAATATGAAGAAGGAATGCCAAAAACCTTCTTAAATAGAGTTTGAAGACAAAAAAGCACTTTCTTCACAAAGCCCTAAAATTTTGAAGTCTATCCATGAAGATAGAAACTTTGTATGCAAAAATCTAAGTCCATTTGCATGTGCAACGGTGAATTCCTCCTTTGTAGTTGTAAAAAGCACACGTGTGAAGACACGTTTTTGAACAACGAACGACGAAAGCCGAAAAATGACGAAGGCACCAAATGCTAGGCGCCTTGATTGGACAGGGGGGCCTAGACATCCAGAGTTAGCCATTTTCTTCGTTTTCTAACTTTTGCTTGCTTCTGCTTTCAGTGAGGCTGCCTTCGACTTCGACAAGTAGACAATTTGGAATTGCGAACTGATAAAAATTGTTTGACCATGGCAATTTCATGTTTAATCACTGTGAAAGTGATCTACAGCCTCCATACCAGTGTCCAACATCATCTGATTGAGTTTGCGAGCTCTTGAAATTGTCGACCGAGATTGGGTGTAAAGGAAGCGTGTTGAGGCCAAGAAATTTCAAAGGCATCAAAACCCAGGTGCCCTTGGCTGATAGGGGCGCCTAGCATCCCATGCCTTAGCCAAATTTCAATGATTTTCAATTTTTTTGTTTCACGTGTTTCCGTCGGAAGCTGGTGACCCTAGTTTGTGCTTTTTTTTCTTGCCAACTGGTGAATAATACAGACTGAAAGGTAGTTAATTAGGCAAGCCTGATCATAACTGAGATGAATTATACACTTTGCCAACCCTCGACATTGCATTTAACTGATTTTCTGAGAATCGAAACCGGGCTGACAGAGGAGTTTGACGAATTTTCGAACGGGGCAAAAAATAAACTAAGACATCAAAAGCTAGGCGCCTCTCCTTGATAGGGGTGCCTAGGCTTCCATGCCTTAGAAATTTCTTAATGATTTTCATCTTTCTTTCATTTTCTTCATTTTTTCGCAAAAATGCCACCGTTCGATCTGCATTTTCCGCTGTCTAACAGGGCCTTGGCATTGGATGATGAATCAATTGAGGAGCCTGAACATAACTGAGATGACTTGCTTTTCCCAGCCCTGGAAATTGCTTTTGACTGTTTCTCTGCATGATTGAATTGGGTTGATGGGGAAAATTGCACGTTTTCCAAAAAGAGTGCAAAATTGACTAAGGCATGAGACCCTAGGCGCCCTTCCTAGACAAGGGTGCCTAGGCATGCCAGAGTTAGAATTTTTTCATAAATTTCACTATTTTTGGATTCACCTCTGTTTTGCATGAACTCCACTTTTCTCGATCGTCGACAGTTTGATGTTGTCTGCACAACATTTGAGACTTTGAATCTGATACCTGGTAGCAGATAATCCTCCATTGATGACCTTGGAGCTCATGCTTCACCTTTTGAAAAAACAAAATTAACCCACCAAAGAAATCCTGACCTTTTGACGATTCTGACCGAACCAGCCTGATTGGGAAGTATTTTCGACCAATCAGAATCTGTTAGAGCCCTCCAAAAAAAGATTCTAGTTTTAGAAACTTTCTATTTTTAGAAAGTTT
This sequence comes from Sequoia sempervirens, assembly GCA_007258455.2. Taxonomy (NCBI): domain Eukaryota; kingdom Viridiplantae; phylum Streptophyta; class Pinopsida; order Cupressales; family Cupressaceae; genus Sequoia; species Sequoia sempervirens. The sequence continues at coordinate 68,991 of VDFB02319951.1, forward strand.
TGCCAACATCCATTTGACAACAAACGCAAAAAACCTTGAATCAAGTCTATTTTTAGAAACTTTCTAAAATTTTTACTTTTGACGAATTTTTTTTACAAGACTTTGACCACCCTACAAAATGCCTTAATGAAGCAAATTTTTTGATTGGGCACAACAAATAATCAGCCTCTCACCCTCTTAAATCAAGAAAGCAAGGTATTTGATCATCAAAAGCCAAGCAAGCACTTACAAGATGTCAAGCACTCTATACCTTTCTAATTGATATCAGAAATTATAAAAAAAAATTGTCTTTTTCTTGTCATCTGTCACAGCTATTAGTACTCAACATTCTAAAATCTGTTTTCAGTTATTTTGAGTCTTTGCATTTCTCCAATTCACCCATTCCTCCCCTTCCCCTCCTCAATCTCCAAGTTTGGCACAAGCTGGGAGGATGCAGCAAAACGTTAACAAGCCTGGCTTTACTCATGGTAATCACATCTGCTTAAAAATCTGCAAACCTTTATCAACTAGCCCATTTTGTGCTTGTCTGACAACGATTGCAGTCCTATAAATCAAGAACGCCAACTTCTGCAATCATCACATTCCAAGAGACCACATTTCAAACAATTTGCATTCCTTTTGTGCATATCCGTATTTTGCATGTCTTATCAGGAAAGTCACAGCTATAGCACCTGACAAAATCTGCAGTTGCTTTATTATTTTAACATTGAAGGATCTCCATAACCTGTTTCAAAGCTTCCAATTTGGTAAACTGGGAGGAAGCTAACAAAGGTGTCCGAGTCCAGCTTTACATCTGGCAACTTTATTTGCTACAAAATATTCAAGGCCTCTTTGTACCTGCCGACTAAATTGGCTACAAAGTGTCCAAGGATTTAGTGGCGTGTGCAGTCAATATGCATATCTAGCAACCATAGTTTACAGACTCGGACTCAGAGAGTACTCTGCAAGCCCAAAATTTTTGACTTGACAACTTAAAAGGCACTAAAATTTCTTATAAAAACGATTTTTTTCTGCAAAATTCAATTACTAAATGTGTCAAATGAGTCTAAAAACCACGAGGAAGTGTTTTCTATTAAATTTGATTGTTGAATACATATGGATTACAAAATGGCATCATCACGGATAGTGGAATTGGATACAATAGCTAGCTACTAACTAATAACTATTATGAACGTATGATGATTGTATTTGAAAATCATCATCATAAATTTCATATCTAGGCAATTTAGACATTACAAGCTTTTACATTTTCCTCTTCCCCAACCTAGAGAAATATTGGGAGGTAGAGGGTAAGGTCCTCGCACTCGATTTTGGCTCCCTGCTTGCCATAGAAGATTGTAGCAGTGGCTCCACCATGCTGGTAGGTGGCAATGGCTCCTCCTCCACCATATCAATGTCATCCAATCCAATCTCCCCTGCTTCTGCTGCAGGCAAATCCTCGATAGCTTGCCTCTTGAAATCAGCAATCTCATCCTCTGTAAACAAGGAGGCCTCATCATTGATAATGTGCAATATGTATCACTGTGTATATTGATAATGTGTAATATGTATCACTGTGTATTGGTCGACAGTCATCATGATCAGCGTATATTGATACATAGTGATACATCTTACACATTATCAATATACACAAACTTGTGTATATTGATAAAGTGTAATATGTATCACCATGTATCAGTCAGCAGTCATAATGTGTAATAAAGTTCATACTGATATACAATATACAAAGCTCAAACCTCATAGTTCATAGCCATACATTGTACCGATATGCATACGTGAATGAACATACACAAAAATCGCGATTTGCAATGGTGCTGACTAGGAAATCACATGACAATGATCAAACCCACGTCAAAGCCAACTGAAATAGCATTTAATCGTTTCATGCAGAAGGAGACAATTTTTGTGGGTTAAAAGAACAAAAAACAGGTCAAACCTGCGCTTTTTTCTCCCGTGGTTTTCTTTTGTGAGTTTTTGGCAAGTTTTTGACCCAGCCGAGTCATGAGTAAACCTGTGAGTTACTTGCTGGGGTTTTTTCCCAGCGAGTACTCGTCGAGTATGCAAACCATGCTAGCAACTATTGCAGTCGATGAGACTATAAGTTGACGCAATTGTTAAGCTTTCTGAACAGTATGCATCTGATGATATGGAAGTACCAGATTGTGTATTTTTGTGTGAGTATAAGACTTTGTGGAGTTTCTAACTTCAATTTATTTGTTTAGTTTTGGGTTTAAAAACTTGAGTCCTTTCCATTCTTACATGTTGGTGCATTAGATTTTTGAAACAAAACTAGAATTACAAAACAAGATTGATTAGGCATGCTTGCACCATAGAGTTGCCAAAAGTTCCCTAGAATGAAATGCCATATTTTCTCTGGCCATGATAGTAGTTACTCCATGTTATGGTTTTGTTCTTACCCGCTTTAGGTCGAATAACTCAATGATAATAATGGATATAATATTAGCATGGTTGGCATGCCTGCTTAATTACTGCAGGAAAAAAGTATTAGTCATTCATTTGGCATTGTCACACAAGCAACTTGCATCTCCCAAATTTTTATTATGATACTGCACACCTCTGATGGGATCTCATCTACAATACTTCACCATTTTATTGTTAGGTTCATTGCCTGTGGTTTTTTTGGGACCACATTTCCTTGCACACTACTCTACCCTTTTCAGCATAAATTTTAACCTAAATGAATTTTAATGAGTGAATTCCTTACACATTGGAGCCCCATAAATTGAATTCTAGTTGATAAATGTTGGGATAACCTAAATGAATTTCCATATACAAAAAAGAAACCAGAAAACTATGATATCTTTTTTCCATTTTGGATTGGAAGTAACAAAGGTCAAATTGTAGAATAAAACTATATAACTTATAGAAGTTAAGAAACATGAAAGTTGGATAAATCCATTGGAGAGAAATTTTAAACATGAGCAAGAAGTACTGGAAATAGAGTACAAATCACATCATGTTGGTCTCCCTCTAAGTTTCATTTCCCGCATATGGCTAACCCCTTAACATCACACTTGTAGGCTCAAAATGGCCAACATGAACTGCCAATAGTTGCTTGAGATTTGTGAACATGGAAAAAGTTCTATAACTTTCAATGCAAGAATACATCAAAGCCCTTGTTTTGGGCATTACCTCAATCTTAATCATTCAATCTAGAAATTAAAGTCTAATTGATATGTAAGTAGATAACCTAAATGAACATCCACATCAAAGGGAATACATGTGATATGCAGAATATAAAAAAAATATATCACAATTTCGAACAGGAACAAGAAGACTGACAACAACAGCACAACACACCTACATATGGCTAACCACCTAACATCTCATTCAAGATTCAAGATATCCAAGATTGTTAGTAACAGTTTTTCAGATGTGTGAATGTTTGGAAATTCTATCAAGATTGTTAGTAAGAGTCATGTTATTGATCACTGTTCTAGATTGAATACATGGTTTGAACGCTGTGGGAAAACAAGCATAACTGATATTTTGAATTGTGAGGTAAGTCTCTAGAGAAAATCATGAATGGTCATCCTAGTCTTTGCTTCTCTTAGAATATCGAAATTGAAATTGAAATGGATGAACTCCCTTTTACAATATGGTACGTTGTTGGAAGTTACTCCAGGTATTTTAGACATTCATATTGAAGGTGACTCATCAATCATTTTGCCAAAACCCAACAAGCTTATAAGACAAATTCTCAAGGGCAACCTTACATTTATCAATCCAATTTTGAGAATGGAGAACACTTATCAGAAATTCAATTAAAAATACTAAATAGCTATTGAATATCCTGATATTGGAGACACACTATCTTTTCATGGCCCAAGATCTCCTACCAAAAGTTAGAACTTGGTAGATTTAGAGCTCTCCCCAGAGCTTTTTGTTACCCCCATGTTAAATAAGTTATCTAACGCTCGCTCTTTCCCCAATTGTGATAATTATTCTTTCACTTCCCCTTCTCCCTTGTTCAACTTCATCCATTGAAACTATTTCCATGACCTCCATATATGCTAACTATTTTGTTCTTTTTCTTTTTGGCCACACTTTTTAACTTTTGTATTCTTAGTATTACCTTTTGTATTACAATGTTTCAAAACTTGTTTCCTTGAACTTATATATCATATGTAATATATGTCCCCACCGTTATTTGTTTAATTCTACATCATTCCTTTGTTTTCCTTTTTGGGAACTTGTAATGTCCCCTTCTTAGCTCGCATCAGTTTGTCTTGGATTAGCCTATTTTTTGACTCTCGTAGGCTAATGGAGTTGTTTACAGAGTCCTCAGTGGGTGTTGTCAGTTTCTCTGGTGGCACTTTGTGGTGTTTGCTTCTTCGGAGTCAGGTGATGTTGTGGATTTGTCTTTAGGAGTTGTTTTGGACTTGTTTTATACACACTTACTATTTATGGTAAGTCACTTGGTGGATTGAGTCTACTATTACTATTTTGGGAAAGGCACTTGGTTGGGTAGTTGATGCAATGGTTGACCTCCTGTTTCAGACGGAATTGAGAAATGATGTTTAATTAAGAAGATATGTTATTTTAATTATTATTAAACATAACCTTTAATAATAATTAATTATTATTAAAAGTACATCATATGATTATTTGACTTTATATTATAAAAGGGGGTCATAATGATATTAAAAAGTCAATTATAAAGCACATTGTTTTTGGTGCCCAAGTGTGAGATATATTAAAGTGCAACAAAAGCACATCTTAAAATATATTTTTAGTGATTAAAAAGCTACTTGGGAATCGTGATTAAAAAGCTACTTGGAGGATGATATAAAAGCAATGAAAAAGTCATTTTTTATTATTCTTGATACTTGTGCAACTTATGCGCTTGGCTTTGGGAGAAGAGAAACCTGGGTTTCTGCAATTTAAGGCATTGGAGAGCATTGCTGCTTCAGTGTTTCAGCCTCTTGAGGGTGTGCAATATCATCTGAAGGAAGCTCTTAATGGTGGCTGCAAATCAGTAGTCATATCTGAGCTTATTTGTGAAGTTTGAAGGGGTTTGGAGAGAGTTTCTTATTGAAAATCAGAAGGACTTTAATTGCTGCTGGTAATATCTGATCAAACATCATTGCTAGGCAGATTTAAGATACTTTGCAGGCCGTACCATTCACAATCAATAGGCCGTACAGCTCTAGGGAGGAGGCGTGTGAACCTAGGAGGCAAAACGCCTTTCTTCTTGGCCTGATTTCACCTTCAAGGGGGGCGGCTAGGCTATATGGCTTGTGAAATGATGCTTTTGAAGGGACGAGAAATTAATATTTGCTGCTGATTTGCCTTCCAAGGGTTTTACCTGGTTGCTGCAAACAATTCCAGATTTGCATTAAATGATGCCTGTCTATTCCGGGTATGAGAAATTGAAAGAAACTCTTGTATATATTTGATAGCAGTAAATCTGAATTCATAGTTTGATGAATTGCACCTATAGTCGTATATATTTGTTGCTTCAGCTTGTGTATATCCTTCTTGTTTGCATTTCTTGGCATCTTTATCAAAAATACAAAAAAAGCATAAAACCTAAAAAAAAAACAAAAAAACGAGAAAACTTCAAAACACAAAAAAATCAGATCAGCAGTTGCAAAAGAATTTTATATTTGGGAGAACAAGGGTTCTTACAGTGGTATCAGAGTGGCCTCCTGCCATCTTGTGGGGTTTCAGTTTCATGAGCAAAGATTTTAGACATTACACTAGGGGTACAAAATAGTGGGAGCCACCTGTAATTCCTGAAGGTGAGACAGTTTCAGGGGTATTGGGTATACATCATTCTAGCTCTAGCTCCAATGATAGTGTGACCGACATTATGGTTGACAGGGATAAAGGACGTGCACGATCAATCAATTTTGATTCAGAGGCAAAGAGGAGATTCGACAATATGATGGATACGATGTCGCAGTTGATGGGAACTATGTGACAGTTGTGTCACCTCAGCATACAGGCTACCAGAGGCAGACGAGTGGTACACAGGGTTTGGGACAGCCATAGGTGGCTGTACAACAGTCTACTACCTTAGTTGGGTCAGTCCTTAGACCCAATCAGTCTACTTTTGCTCCTAGGGAGGAGCCACAGGCCCCACAACCTCCACCGGTTTAGGTGCCAGAGCATCATTTTCTTACTGCAGGGGATATCACCAGGCACCATGCAGAGTATATGACCTTAGCTCTAGAGATTAGGGAGGCATTACCACTTAATCAGTTTCTAGACCTAAAAAGGCCTTGAGGTGGTGGTGGAGTTAGAGCAGAGCAGCAGGCACAACAGGCTCCTCAGGGTACTTGTGATTTCTAGCAAGCAATGAGTAAGGTCACTTTGCCTCATTTCGATGGCAGTGACAAGTGCATTGCTAGATCATGGGTACAAAAAATTAGATAATTACTTGTTATTGATGCCTATGTAGGAGAATGAGGCCATCAAGTTCGCGACATTGCATTTAGATGGTTTGACACATGATTGGTGGCACCATGGTATGGTCACCTTACAGCACCACCTTGTCACGACATATCAGGAGTTTACTAACAGGTTGATTGAGCGTTTTGATAGGAAAGACCCTGAGTTGTATTTTTGAGAGCTTGCACAGCTCAAGTAGGTGGGCAGTTTAGAGGCTTACATCAGCGAGTTTCAGAGGCTTTTAGTGATGGTACTTAGCTTGTCTGAGAGGAGGTTAGTTATCTTGTTCACAAAGGGGCTATTTGAACCTTTGAGAGGATGGATCAAGGCTTTTGATCCCCTTTCATTACAGGAGGCCATGAGAAAAGCAAAAAGTATGGAACTTGCAGCTCCTAGAAGCAAGTTCACACCTAAGACTTCTTCTTCAAGCAGAGACAGCAGGTCATTTTCCAAAAGATCAGAAAAATCAGACCCTAGAAAGAAATCTGTAGTCAAGCTTGACCAAGAAACAATCAATGATTTGAAGAAAAAATTAGTGTTTTTGGTGCAAAGCTCCATATACTCAAGATTATGATTGCCCCTTGAGACCCAAGGCAAAATCTAAGCAAATGAAGTGGATATATGCTGATGAATACCAGTCTGATAATTCTGATCAGCAATCTGATCATGAGGATTCAGAGGCAGAAAAGTCTTCAAATGAGTCTGAAAATGATGAGGAAGTGAAGGTTCCTGAAGTTCACCTTACTAGCATCCAACGTGAGGGCTCTTTTAGGATGCGTGGAGTATTGGCAGGTCAAAAGGTGATAACTTTGTTGGATACAGGTGCTATGCACATATTCATAGATGAAAGTTGGTGGCTAGGCGTGGCATTCAAACGAAAGAGTTTGATGGAATCAAGGTTAGAGTAGCGGATGGATACACCCTTTCGTGTAACAAAATGATTTCAGACCTCCCTATGCGTCTAAACAACTATGACTTCAACGCAGATTTCTATGTTGCGGGTATGGGAGACATGGATGTTGTCTTAGGCATGAAATGGCTTCATGCCATAGGGGAATTTACTCTTAACCTTCATAAGATGGAAATGAGATTTGAAGCCGATGGAAAGAAACATGTGTTGAAAGCAATTACAGATGTCGGCTTGAGGATGATATCATTTAGGAGGATGGAGCAATCCGCCATGACCAGGTGGAGTGGGCTGCATAATGTTTGATGATGCCTACATAGTTGGAGCAATAGAAACTGAGTTATCCTCCAGGCATTCAAGAGTTGAGAACTAAAGACACAAAAGTGTTTAGTGACATCCCACCAAGTAGGCCTCCAAATAGAGGTATTGAGCACAATATTGAGTTGGAGGAGGGTGCGAAACTTGTGATGATTACACCCTATAGGCACCCAAAACAGATGAAGGATGAGATAGAGAAGACCATAAAGGAGTTGCTTGATATGGGCCACATCAGGCCAAGTAAATCTCCTTTGCTTCATCAGTGGTATTGGTTAAAAAGATGGATGGGACTCTACGCATGTGCATCGACTATTGAGCATTGAATGAGAGGACCATTAAAAATTGATATCCCATTCCTCGCATAGATGAGTTGATAGATGAATTACATGGTGCTTGCTTCTTCTTGAAGATTGATTTGAGATCTGGATATCACCAGATCAAGGTCAAAGAGCAGGACATAGAGAAGATAGCATTCCAATGCCATTGTGGTCATTTCGAGTTCTTGGTTATGCCTTTCGGCTTAACCAATGCGCCTGCCACATTTCAATCTACCATGAACAAAGTGTTTCAACACCAACTGAGGAAATTTGTGCTTGTGTTTTTTGATGATATATTGGTTTATAGCAAGTCATGGGAGGAGCACCTTGCTCACTTGGATGTAGTGTTAGATATTCTTGAGAGGGAGTCCTTGTATGCCAAGGAATCCAAATGTGCATTGGGGTTGTCAGAGTTACTTTATCTTGGCCATATCATTAGTGCTGAGGGTGTACGTATGGATCTGGATAAAGTTCGGGCTATCATCGACTGGCCTACTCCTAAGAATCTTACACAACTTAGGGGATTTATGGGATTATGTGGCTTCTACCGTCGCTTTGTCAATGGGTTTTCACGGCATGCAGCACCCCTCACAGATTTGACAAAGAAAGGAGCTTTCATTTGGATTGATTAGGCACAACGGTTCTTTGAGAAGTTCAAACTTCTGATGAGTACATACCCAGTTCTCGTCATACCCAACTTTTCTAGACCATTTGAGCTTCAGTGTGATGCTTGTGGTGAGGGAATTGGTGCAATGTTAGTGCAGGAGAAACACCCCATTGCATATGAGAGCAGGAAATTGAGGGGTCCTGAGCGAAGTTACAACATCTACGATAAGATGTTAGCCATTATGCACACATTGGCTAAGTTCAGACAATATCTGGTTGGCAGCAAATTTTGTGTGAAAACGGACCATAACAGCCTGAAGCATTTCCTTGGGCAGCGAGACCGTAATGATTGTCAACAAAAGTGGGTGAGTAAACTCTAGGCATATGACTTTGACATATCATATGTCAAAGGGACTCGAATATAGTTGTTGATGCGCTGTCACGTAGACCTCATTTGAGCTCCATGGTTGAGATTACAACTGATTGGAGGCATTTGATTTCAGTAGAGTATGCCAAGGACCCTTGGGCCTCTGGCATCATTGATGGTACAGTGCAGGATAGCAGATACTTCGTTCTAAATGAGCTCATCATTTACAAAGGGAGGGTTTGTTGTTACCAAGTTCAGAGATGAAGAACAAAGTGTTGAGAGCCTTTCATGATTTGCCTATGTGTTGACGTGGTTTTTGAGACCGCACCAACACAGAATAAAGTCTCCCAACGGACGCTCTATCCTCTCTTGAACAAAGTATTCAGCATGCTAAGATTGCGAGTAAGATCATGCTTTCAACTCCAAGGTTCCTTAAGTGCGAATAGGCTGGGTTTGGCTTAATGTGATATTGTTTGGTATTTCAAGGGACCCCACAATTGACTGACTAACAAAAGCAAACAAAGAACTTCGGTAATCAAATGATTTGGTGTGAAGCAAGTTTCCCTAATTCTAAAAATGGCCGAATTTAAAGTGGCAAGGCTAAGTTTTATGTTTAAAATGCGAGGATGTGAGCTTTGTTTCAATAGACTTCAACCGGATTTCACCTAGCCTCCGTCGGACAGCCTCAGTTAAAATCGGTGCAATCTTCAAGGAAACAGCAAAAGATGTTCAAGTTATAATTTAACATACATACACATCAGAACGACGCATATAAGTATGTAAACCACAACCGAAGTTAAACACAAAATAATGTCCAGTCGACCACGGGCGAACTTATCATCAACAAGTCGCTAGTGGTATGGAATAAAGCGAAGCTATCTCAATAAAACACCACACACCAAAATAAGCTACTTGCATGAATTTAAGCTACTTGGATACGAAAGGAAGAAGAAACCTTGCTAGTATTTCATGACAAGACGAATTCCATCATCAATGAAAAGATCTATTATCATAAAATGTGTTACACAACAATCTCCTCAAAAGTTTTCAAAGGGAAAACTTTCTTTCTTCTCCAAATTATGCAAAAATGCTCTACAATGCTACACTATCTAGCTCTAATGCTAATGCTCTCTCAATGTCTACTATTTCAATGTCTAATCTAATGAATTACAAATGAGGGGACTCCCCCTTTATATAGCTAGCCAAGTCCCAAAAGACGGCTAGGGTTACAATCAATAGAGTGGCCAGAATCGTGCCACCTCAGCCCTAAACAATATTGCCCTAAAAACTCCACAAAGGAGAGTGGGGTAATAAATGCGCCATAATGTCCACCATCAGCCTTCTAGAAGATTCCGTTTGTAGACGCGTTCACATTGTCCTTGATCTTCCTTCTTGACTTTGTTCTTTGACTTCCACTTGAGGGTCTTCATCTTCGTCACTTTGAGTTATACTAAGTCTTAACACTTAGCCATTTTCTTGCAAATTTTCCTCCTCGAGATTGAAACTCATCTTCATCGTGCTTCCACTTCAAGTCATCGTGCTCTGGCCTCAACATTTCTCCTGCAAAACAAGCAAGGAGAGGGGTATTAGAATACTTCATGATATAAACTTAACTCACTTACCTGATTTCATGCTTTGATCTCCAAAGCGTTCATCGCCAACTTTGTGTTCAAGTTCATGCCTTAGATAAACTTCATCTTTGGGAAATTCATTTCACCTGTTGGAGCTCCGATACTCAATTTCGTTCAACTCCGGCTCTGGAGGACTATCTCTACGAAGGGTTTAAGCAAATTCACCTAGGCAATTTCTTTCAAATTCATCGTCTGGAGAATTTCACCTTGAAAACACATTTTCTTCACTTTGCCTTAGAAAATTTTCAAATTTCCCTTAGGGAATTCATCAACCTGGTGCCCACTTAAAATCTTCATCCCAGAATCCTCGGCAAGCTGTGGAAGACCTTAAAATCAACTCCTCATCGATAAACTTCAATACCCAGAAGAAAATTTTCTCCAGAACGCATCGAACCCATGGGTGCACAACGAACGGGTTCATTTAATTTTCTTGAATTTTGGAACTTTAGAAAATATTCTCTCATCAAATTTATTCTCGTTCTTTGATCCCCTCTGAGAATTTTGCTCTGACTTGGAAAATTTTTATTAACCTCGTGAAGCTGGCAGTCACTGACTTCACCTGTGGCAACTCATCACCTTTGAAAGATTTTCTAACACTTCACCACCTCTCCAGACTTAGGCATTTTTCTCCAAGGGAGAAAATATTTGTGCCTTAGAAAACTTGAATCACTTAGTCATTTTTTTTTTTTGAAATTTGCCTTAGAAAATTTCATTCATTTTCAATCCATCTTGCCAGTGGTGAGAAAATTTCATCAACTTCCTGTGGTGAAGAATTTTTTATTTCAACTTGCTTAGAAAATTTTCTTGAAGGCGCATCACACCTAATTTTATTTTTTTGTGTGTCTGGCAATTTCAACGCCTAGGTAACACATCCACCACCTTGCAATATTTTCCAGCACACTTCACCTTGAGCGCAAACCACTTAGAGAAATTTGAAATCACGTCTAGCATATTATCTCACACATATCACCTTGGCCACGCCTTAGGAAAAATTCTCCAACATCACCTACCACCTTAGGCGCATATTGGGGCTTGAAGAAGAAAAAACGCCTTAGAAAAATTCTTTAATACCACCTACCCCTTAGGCGCATTTTGCATGTGATGAGGGATAACGCCTAGCCACATTTCACCTTTTACCATGCTTTGGAATATCTTTCACCCTACTTACCACCTTTAGTCACTTTTTACATCTCAACTTGGGCGCATTTGAGACATAGAGGAGGATGGGCGCATTTGAGATGTGTAGAAGGACGAAACACTTGCCAATGCTTTGACCTTTGACTTTCTTCTAAACCTGGCGCATTTGAGGGGGTGAGGGGGATTTTAAATTTTGTCTTTTCTAGGCCAAGTTGGGCGCATTTCACATGGAGTAAAGGATGAAACTTTCAACGCCCCTTGACTCCCTTATAGCTTGAGCGCATTTTGCATGATGTGGAGGATGAAGATTCCAACGCCTTAGCTGGTGACTTTTCAGCTTCCTTTGCTTTGTCCTCATGTGGCCCCATTTGGGCGCATTTAGCCTAGGGTGGAGGACGAGTTTCTTCCCTTAGAAATTTTTTTTAGCATCTTGCTGCCATGTGGGCGCATTCAGCCTATGCTGAAGGATGAGTATCTTTGACTTCCTTGACCTTTCTCTCCCTTGGGCGCATTTTACCCATGAAGGAGGATGAACTTTTTTTATACTTAGAAAATTTTTGAATGTCTCCAGCTTGCATGTGGGCGCATTTTACCCCTGGTGAAGGATGAAGTTTTTTTTTTTTTGACTTAGAAATTTTCTCAGCCATTTATGCTTAAGGGCGCATTTTGCTATGCCTGCAGGATAAACGTGTTGACTTTCCTTTGACCTTTTCCTCCTTGGGCGCATTTTGGCCTGTGTGAAGGACGAGCCCAACACTTAGAGAAATTTCATGACCTCCAGCTGAGATGGGCGCATTTTCAAGGAAGTGAAGGATGAAGTTTCAGACTTAGCTATTTTTCTCGTCTTTGCCAGCTTCTCATGCCCTGCTATTTATAGTAAGTCCTCTGAATTTGCGTCTCTGAAGCTCGGAACGGCTTGAAATTTTGCGTATTGCATCCTCGTAACCTTGTTATCCTGTCGACACTGCCATTTTTAGCGGACCTGCTATTTTTAGCCCGCTTTTGAAGGTGGTTTACTATAAATAGTAACCTCATGTTTCTGATAGCTCCACTGCTCTGATCGAGTTGAAATTTTGATGAGGCGCTCCTCACCACGTGACCTGTTGGCTGACACTGATGCATGTAGCTGATTTACTATTTTTAGCCAGTTTCCAAATTGACTTACTATAAATAGTAAGTGCTCCGATTGACTTGAAATTTTACCAGCAGATGGCTTGAAGGACGCTGATCGCGATGGTTTACATCGGTTTTCAAAAATTTTGACTTTTTACGCCTATTTTTAGGCTCCGAAGCTGGAAACCCCAATTTGCTCTGCATGCATACCAAATGAACTCTGTTTGTCCCCGTTTCTGCGACACTGCGATCAGTTCGTGAATTTGAACTGCTGGGTGGCGGCTGCCGGGACACACCTGCTAAAAATAGCAAGTTCCTTACTGAGTGAGAATCTCCATTTGCATGTCACACCATCGCGAAGCTCTCGAAAAACCCATCAGGAATCACCCGACATGCAAAAGAAACCCTGACATGCAAACCCTAAAAATAGCCTCGGAAGGCTGAATTCTGAAAGTTGTCGTCTCGTCTTGCATGTTATATCATCGCGAAGGTCTTGAAAAACCCAGAAGGAATACGCAGGCATGCAAAGAAGAACTCTGCATCTGCACCCTGAAATTCGTGCCGGAAGCCAGACTGCTAAAAATAGTAAGTTGTTTGTTTTAGGTCAAATTTGGCATGTAAGCAGTCTGATATACTCTGAATGCAGTGTGATGATCGGAATCTCAAAATAGCTGGCAAATTGCCCTGAATTTCACACTTACTAAAAATAGTAAGTACCTCAGAATCTGATGAAAATTTGCCGGAAGCCTGCTGGCAGCATACTGGCAAGAACGTTAAGCTCAAGTTTCAAGTTATTCACCTCGTTTGACTTCAAATTGGCTGGAAAGACTCAAACCCTAATTTCAGACTTGGCCAAATTCATGTTGAAGCTTGCAGACGGGAGCGTCCCCAGGAAGCAGACCATAGAAAAGAGACAGACGGAGAGAGAGAGAGACACAAAAACCAAAGCCAAAATGACCAGAATGGAGCAAAATTAGGGGTCCCCATTTGAATGGGGCGATGTGTGAAAAAGGTCACAACACTATGGCAGGACATCCCGGCTACTTCAAGACTTATAGGCAGATACAAGAGCGTTTTACTTGGAAGGGTCTCAAGTCTGAGGTTCTTCAGTATGTTAGAGAGTGCCCTATTTGTCAGCAGAATAAACAAGAGCACACATATCCTACAGGTCTTCTTCAACCACTTCCCATTCTTGACAGGAAGTGGGAGTGTTTATCCATGGACTTCATTACGGGCTTACCTAAAGCCCAAGGCAAAGATTGTATATATGTGGTTGTTGATCGACTTACAAAGTTTTCCCATTTCTTTCCGATCTTAGCTACTTATTCAGCTGCGTAGGTAGTAGATCTTTTCTTCCGTGAGGTGTTCATGTTACATGGTTTACCTCAGAGTATTGTCAAGGATAGGGACAACAGGTTTATGAGCCATTTCTGGCAGGAGCTGTTCAGACTTAGTGGGACCGAGCTCACTCTGAGTATTAGTTACCACCCACAGACTGATGGTCAGACGAAGAATGTAAATAAATGGGTGGAAGGATACCTCCGGAATTACATAGTAGGGTAACAGAAGGCTTGGGTGAGGTGGATTCATCTATGTGAGTATTGCTACAATACCACTCACCATATGTCCATTCAGATGACACCATTTATGGCCTGATATGGGTATGATGCGCCCAACTTTCTGGATTTGTTGCTGAGTGATAGTAGAGTGCCCAGTGCTAGTGATCTTCTTCAGGAGAGCCAAGACATCATGAGGTCTTTGAAGGAGAACATTTAGAAAGCTCAAAATCAACATAAACAATATGCAAATCAGAAGAGAGTTGAGCGATCATTTGATGTGGGTGATATGGTGTATCTGATGTTGCAGCCTTACCGCCAGTCCACTCTTAGGAAGAGTGGTGCCGAGAAGCTTAAGCGGCGTTACTATGGTCCATTCAGGATTATCAGGCGTGTTGGAGAGGTGGCTTACGAGCTCGATTTACCGACAGACAACAGACTACATGATGTATTTCATGTGTCATGCCTCAAGAAGGCGTTAGGACATCAGAGTGTTCCCTCTATAGCTTTACCACCCCTATAGCTTTACCACCCCTAGATGATGAGGGGAAATTGATATTAGTACCTAAAGCCATCATTGATTTTAGAGAGTGCCATTTGCAGAGACGGGTCATCAGGGAATATTTGATCAAATGGAGGGATTTGCTGGTAGAGGATGCTACATGGGAGAGCGAGGACTTCTTACAACATCCAGAGTTGAGATTGCTTGAGGACAAGTAATTTCAGGGAGGGCGGACTTTAATGTCCCCTTCTTAGTTCGCATTAGTTTCTCTTGGATTAGCCTAGTATTTAACTCTTGTAGGCTAATGGAGTTGTTTAGAGAGTCCTTAGTGGGTGTTGTTAGTTTCTCTAGTGGCACTTTGTGGTGTTTGCTTCGCCAGAGTGAGGTGATATTGTGGATTTGTCTTCAGGAGTTGTTTTGGACTCGTTTTATACACACTATTTATAGTAAGTCACTTGGTGGATTAAGTCTAGTATCACTATTTTGGGAGAGGCACTTGGTTGGGCAGTTGATGTAGTGGTTGACCTCCTGGTTCAGAAGGAATTGAGAAGCTACTTGGGAATCGTGCCTTTTGGAGGATGATATAAAAGAAATGAAAATGTCATTTTTTATTATTCTTGATACTCATGCAACTTATGCGTTTGGCTTTGGGAGAAGAGAAACCTGGGTTTCTGCAATTTAAGGCATTGGAGAGCATTGCTGCTTCAGTGTTTCAGCCTCTTGAGGGTGTGCAATATCAACTGAAGGAAGCTCTTAATGTGGCTGCAAATGAGTAGTCATATCTGAGCTTATTTGTGAAGTTTGAAGGGGTTTGGAGAGAGTCTCTTATTGAAAATCAGGACTTTAATTGCTGCTGGTAATATCTGATCAAACATCATTGCTGGGCAGATTTAAGGTATTTTGCAGGCCGTACCATTCACAATCAGCAGGCCGTACAGCTCTAGGGAGGAGGCGTGTGAACCTAGGAGGCAAAACGCCTTTCTTCTTGGCCTGATTTCACCTTCAAGGGGGGTGGCTAGGCTATGGCTTGTGAAATGATGCATTTGAAGGGAGGAGAAATTAGTATTTGCTGCTGATTCGCCTTCCAAGGGTTTTACCTGGTTGCTACACATTTGCATTAATTGATGCCTGTCTATTGCGGGTATGAGAAATTGAAAGAAACTCTTGTATATATTTGATGGCAATAAATCTGAATTCATAGTTTGATGAATTGCACCTATAGTCGTATATATTTGTTTGCTTCAGCTTGTGTATTTCTTTCGTGTTTGCATTTCTTGGCATCTTTATCAAAAATACAAAAAAAAGCATAAAACCTAAAAAAAATACAAAAAAAGGAGAAAACTTCAAAACACAAAAAAATCAGATCAGCAGTTGCAAAGAATTTTATATTTGGGAGAACAAGGGTTCTTACAGAACTACACTACCTTTAGATTCATGTTCCTCTTCAACTTGACTGCATATGCCCAAGATCACTTTTTTATCCAAAACTTAGGCAATTCTGAACATATTTTCTTGAGCTTGTATGTTAACCTTTTTCATGGGTTCATAATAACTAGTAATATTCAATTGTATAGATCATAGAAGCATAAATCCTCAAAACATCACAAAAATCTCCAATTGAAATGATTTTTTCCCAAAAAAATCATGATTTATTCAGTCATGATTTTTAATGATGTTCAACGATTTTTAAGGGTTTAAATTGCGAAAAATTCACCCAACCAACCCCTCGTGAAACTCTATTCATATGAATTCACTATTTAATTGGGTTTTTTCATTGATTTTTAGCATAGAAGCGAGTGTTGGCCAATGCGACGTGGTTCACCATCAAAGATTCGCTAAATTTCTTCAGGCTGCTGAGGAAAATCATAGGTAGGCAACCTTGGATGGATGAATATTTCTGATAGATGTTAAGGACATTAAACTAAATATATGTTCTTTGGTATGCTTCTAAGTTTGATGTTAAGAACATTGACATGGAATAGTTAAGAGATGTGCTGCTTTTTTCTATAGATTCCACACTACTGTCATTTGTCTTAGGCTCCTAGTAATGCTTTCCATGTGTATAAATCCAAAGGCACAATTTAGTTGGTTAAGAGATGTGCTGCTTTTTTCTTTATATTCCACACTACTGTGATTTGCCTTAGGCTCATAGTAATGCTTTCCATATATATAAATAATAAATCCAAAGACACAATTTAGTGGGAAATAGTAGACAATATCATAAATACTAAGTAAGACTTCTATCTTATTTTTTTAATATATTTGAACCTTATAAGAGTACTTGCCAAAAGTAAATATAGAAAGCCAGACTAAACTGAAGCAAAACTCTATTGGCTTGATATCAACCTAAAGAGGTTTGTTTTTTAGGTTTGTTTTCTTGGAATTCTTGTGACCCTGACTATTCAAAAGAAGTTTAAAATTTCAACTGTCAACAATAATACCAAGGTGGTTGTTTAGATTATCAAGGTTAGTTTGGGACAAATTTCCTTTTTAGATGTTAACAAAATGTGATAATTTGGAGCTTCAATTTGACACTAACCATTGAGTTTTAATGACAAGCGAGTAGGGTAGTGACAATTGTATAATCAAGTGGGAAGCATAAGTATATTTATAATAGTATATAGACATTGTGGAACCCAAAGCAAAATGGTTCCTATTAGAAAGATAAAAATCAGCTTGTAAAGATAAAAATCAGCTTGTAGTGCTGAAAATATGAATTGTAGTGGTATTTTATATCAAAATGAAGGATTGTTTTGGTTATATTTAATTTCCTATATATTTTGCAGGCTTAATGCTTTGTTAATTGGTGACTCACTACTTAACTGCATGCCCTACACTTGTTAGGGAACTACATTCCATTTAGGATCGTCATATACATGGAGGTTCAGAAGGTTTGCAAGGAGTACAATAGTAGCACATGAATGCTTTAGACATATATAGTGTAGCATTCCATGCATGTTAAATAAGTATTAGGAAAACTAATACATGCCTTGAGAGCTAAGTTACCGGTTCGGTTTCGGGTTCAGTGTCAGGTTCGAGGGTTCGGTTTGTGGGTTCGGGCAAAAATTTTTTTCGGGTTGGGTTCGTTAATACAAAAACATATATATATATATTTATAGATGTAATATACATATTTTTAATATTTTTAAAGTACAATATTATTATATTATAACATTATATATTAATAATTAATTTTATTAATATTATATTATATATGAACTTTATTAATTATTATTTATTAATATATATATATATATATATATATATATATATATATATATATATTGATACGTAAGAGGTTTTAGTATATTGATATTCCAAAATTTTACAGCATGTCTGCCAAGCAGGTATCAAAATGCAGCCTATAGCTGCCATTAACAAACCTTGACAACACTGAAGCAACATACTCATTAATTGCCAAAACAACTACTAGCCCCTATATGAGGCGAACATAGCTATACAAAAACCTTAGCTTGATAATAATAGCTACCAACACCAACATATGCTTACAAAAAACCGACACCACCCAGAAAAAGGAAACCTAACGCCATAACCAAACAATTAAGAAGTTCCAGCCTCACCTAGGAAGCCATTGGCCAATGCAAAGGACTTGAAATCTGGAACCCATCACTCCCCAAATGATAGGCTCAGATTATACTTCCGCTGGAGAAAATCTGCACCCACTGCCGCAATCTGCCTGTGTTCGACCAATGCCATGCCCTTCAGGTCCAGTATGAATGGGTAGTATTTCACTACCTCCCCGGGCACATAAAATTGAGCTATATCCTTTGGACGCAGGACCCCTATATTTGTAGAGGCGACGTAGAAAATCTCCTCCAGCCCGACCAAGTAATCCATCGGAAAAAGCTTTTTAACCAATGCCTCCACATCCTTTTTCGCCATTCGGATGTCAAGCAACGTCACCAAAAAACGAGAAGTGACTGTCGTGTCCATCCTAAACGGCTCTGTGTTTTTCAGGAAACCTTTCCCCAAAATCATTTTGACTGCGACCAAAATGAGGGGATCATATTTCTTCTTCAGCAAACATTTGAGCCGATGATCAGTGATGACCCCACGGAAGGCCATTTGCCTCACATTAGAATCCAACATTATAGGAGTATCGACCCCAATTGTAGTTAGGGTCTCAAAGGACATTTGCACTACAAACTTAGAGCGTTCTCTCATGACTTTGAGCCGACCAAAGAAAATGATAGAATGAGAATTCAAGAAGAAATGACAAAGACCTCCCACCCAACCGCCGATATATTGTAGATTATCGCACCAAATGCCGCTGCCATTTCATGCCATTATTGCCCCGTATGAGTGCCGAGCATGAGAGTAGTTGAGGGATGATGCAAACCGTCCAACTCGCCTATGGTAATCTATACTTGTAATCTTAGAAGGACAGGTCGAATTTCCAAATTGCGTGCTTTGTAAAATGCTTGACATCTTGCCATTATTACGACCGGACCGGGCTTTAATGCTATGTCGTCACCCAACTCAGATCGATCGAACATGGTTTCCTTGCCATCGTGTGATGTGGCAGCCACTAGGCCAACAATACTTGTCATGAGATCCCACATTATTGTCATAACAACCCTGCCACCTAGGACATCCTTATCACCATACAACACACGCCTTCCTGATAGTCGCAAACTCTCCACAATACTTGGTGTGGAGAGTCGCCCTCCCTACCACCCACTATTATTTATTAATATTAACTTAAACTTTCTTTTATAATTTTATTATTATATTATAATTAATAATATTATGTATTAATATTCGTTTATATATTACTAAATGTATAAATGTTATAAAATAAAAATATCAATAATACATTATTAAAAGTTTAAATATATAAATGTTATACAATATTAATAAATTAATAATATATAACATTATAATATATTAGTATAATAATAAAGTTACAATGCAAAGTTAATATTAATAAATAATAAAGTTAATATATAATATAATAATTAATATTAATAAAATTAATATATAATGTTATAATATATTAATATATAATGTTGAGGCAAAGACTCCACTATAGTGCTGAAGGCAAAGACTCAAACATGGGAGTGGACTTGCGATTGTGCAATATGTGTGAGCTTGGAAGGGCAGGACAAGGCCAGTGTGGTGGGTTGCTACAACTTCACTTTGCAACTTCTCACGGTGCAACCTTCGGAAATTTGTTGGCAGCGTTCATTCAGCCCAGAAAAATGTTGAAATTCATCAGAAATTCGCCTAGACCATTTCAGATGAACCCACAGTTTGTATTTCGAACCCTGACCGAACCAGTATTGTTTTGGACCAATATTTCGAACCCAAGCCATTTTGAACCTGAACCAATAGCCAATATAGGCCGAACTGGTAACTTAGCTTGAGAGAACTCATACCCTAGTGTTGTGGGCTTATCTTAATCCCTCCCGAAGCAAACCTCATATATTTTCTCTTTAACGATCCAGATAGATTTCAGAAGCAACTGTCCTATTGAAAGAGAATGTTGCTCGTGCTTTGATTTTCCATTGAAACTTGTACCTATAATCTCTCAAATTCTCAACTCAAAGTCCATCAATGTTTTTAACTCCATCATCCACTTATACGCAAAATCACAGAAAATTTACTTGAATAATAGTTAAAATTGTGGCTCAAATAGTTGCTCTCTTCTTTTGTACTAGCAAGTCTTTATTAATGGAAAAATATTTAACACTCCTTTTACTCTTTTACAAATCTGCTGAAATAGGTATCAATGAGAATATTTCAATATTATTTATGGTCTTTTGAGATTTAAGATTTTGTTTCAAAAGTATTTTCTATTACTCTATTTTGAGCTATTTGATTAAAAACCTATTAAGTTGAACCTTGCAATTGCTTCATTTGTCATATAATTTCCCTTTCACACTCTTCATATAGTTCTCTTTGACACTATTCTAGAAATTGGAAGCTGTTAAATCACAAATATGAAGCAGTTGATTCCTATTTTGTAATTTATGATGTCTTCTCAACAAAGGAAAATTGACGTTTTAATGACTTTCTTGAGTCTAAGGATTTTGAGATCCTAGAGGCCAACTTGGATAGTCATGAGGTTGAACGACCTAGGAGGGGCTTTGAACTAGGAGCTTCATCGTTAGGACCTGCAGCCCTCTAGCATAGCTCTATTTGTAGTAGCAAGAATCATTGGCTATGTTTGATTTTTTGGAACTTTGTAATTAGTTTATAGGTTGACTTTGTATAAACTATATTGTAATTGAAAATTTGTCAGCTGTAACCATCCAGTTATTATTTATGCACTATGAACTATGCTTTGTGCAATGCAATGTAATCAGCAATATGCATATAAACAACAAAATCCTATTTTCTACAATTCATGGGTTAACCTCTCTATTTTATTTTCTCTTTATATCTCTATGATATGGAAGTGCCCCCTTTTTTTTTTGAAGTTTCTCTTTTTCTACAATTTTTTACATTTTTTTTTAAATATGACTTTTTTCTAGATTTTTTTCGAAAAATCTGATACTTTTGGTTTGCCAATTTTTTCTCCAAACAATTTTTTCTGCTATCGAGGCTTATGTGGAAAGCATAGAGCTCCTATTGGATCAAACACATTGAAATATGCTAACCAGATTTTTTCGAAGGAATAACACAAAATAACCAGCAATAGATGATTGGATTAGCGTTAGCCTCAAATCAAAATCTGAACTGGAATGGAAGATACTGAACTTGAACTGAAGAAACTGAATTGGAATAGAAGAACTACTCAACGTCAAGAATGTGCACTCAAGATCCCACTGAGGGCGAGGTGCTAACATATGACGGAGTCTAGAAATTGAAATTAAGAACTATTAGGCGGATAACCAGCCATGAGAAACAATTCCACGCTACCACCAAACAGTGGGGGGAAAAGATTACAAATGAAAGCAATTCATCCGCTGCGGCGGGCATCCACAGAACTGTGGGGATTCACCACTATGAGTGGGTATAAGTTATTACAATAAAATTAACCACACTGGCGGTAAACCATCCAGGGGACTTATGTGAGAAGATACAGAAAGAAATTGCAGCAATTAAAAACTGGAACAGTACTACTGTTTGCAGTTTGTACAAATGAATAATAAGCTGCAAAATTACTTAGAAATTACAATGATCTTCAAACACAAGATGGATAGATGTTTTTCAATGTTTGTAGAACTTTCTAACAGCAGATAATAAATCAGAAATCAGAACTACTACAAACTGATACAAAACTGTGAAACTGGAAATATCAATCTGCAACTATGAGAATCAATGAAATCTTCATAACTCACTCAATTCTTCTCCGAATGACGTGAAACGAGTTGCAAATGCACCATACAAGTCTGGCGCCCAAGTTAGAATCCAGAAACAGCAACCAAAGTCCTTAATTTATTTGGCACGAATCCCAATGCAGCTCTAAATGGTACGGCCCCTTGAGAAAATCGACTTTGCAATATAAAATCAACAACTTCAAAATAAAATCTGATTTTTGGTGGAAGTTGGCGCCTCCAGTCAACAATTAGATTGCTCAAACACCCAGAACTAAATAAAAATCACTCAGCAAGATACGAACAGAAAACAGCTTCAGCTGTAGCAAAACCAGGAACTTCAAAACTGTAGAATTCACCAAATTTCTCAATCTTTATTGCTCAATCTGCTAGTCTGATGTGAGAAGCAGCAATGTTCCAACTAGGTGTTGTATTTCAAACACGAAATTGGGAATGGGCTAGGAGGTAGCATCCTCGAAGCAATAGCAAAATGTCCATAGTCATTTTGACAGCATAACAATAAGGTAATTGATGGATATCAAATGCTGGAGTCATGTCTTCATTTTATAAGAAATGAGAAACTCTTCAACTTCCTCAATTGGCACGCCAAAAGACAACCATTTGAATTCTCCTTATTTTCAAATTTCATAAAAATATATTCCTCATAAAGTGGCGTCCACTTTCCTCCAAGCATAAATTCAAAAATATAAAATATTAATATCACCTTATGACAAGGCGTACCCTTCAAGTCCCCTTTTTAAAACAACTTGCAAGTTGTATCCTTAGGCCAAGGGGGTCAATTGAAAAATATAACACTTATGCCAATACTTAGTAAATTTCAACAATTAAGGCTTGAGAGGAAGATATTGAAACAACCAATAATATGCTCACTGAAGAGAAGACTGAAGACAACCAACTGCATACTGCCACAACCATCATTTACTAAAAATAGTAAATAAAATGAAATGCTACAAAAGCCAAGCCCATGAAACCCTAATTTCCACCTCATTCCAGTCTACGGGTTCCGGAATAGACTGAAGAATGCCAATGCTGATCACTGATGAGAAGGGGACATTACAGTCCGCCCTCCTCGAAATTGCTTGTCCCCAAGCAACTGCAAAGATGGATGCAACAAAATCTGTTCACCTTCCCACGTAGCATCTTCAATAGGCAAATTCCTCCATCTCACCAAATATTCTTTGATTGTCCTTCTTCTCAAAGAACGTTCTCTAGTGTCAAGGATCTCTTCTGGAATCAACACTAAATGACCTTCCTCATCCAATGGAGGTAATTCTGATGTAGCCACCACATTGTGTCCAATTGCCTTCTTGAGGCGAGACACATGAAAAACATTATGTATTTTGCTTTCAGCTGGAAGTTCCAACTCATAAGCAACTTCACCAATCCTTTTGGTGATTTTGAAAGGACCATAAAAGCGTGGCTTCAACTTTTCTGCACCACTCTTCTTGAGAGAAGATTGTCTATATGGCTGAAGCCTCAAATAGACCATGTCCCCAACTTCAAAAGACCTTTCCACACGCTGCTGATCAGCGTATAACTTCTGCTGATTCTGAGCTTGTTGCAGATTTTCCTTAAGAGTCTTCAAGATGTCCTGGCTTTGTTGCAACATATCCAAAGCCTGTGGGGCTCTACTATCACCAAACACTAGATCAACAAAGTTAGTAGCCTCATAACCATAAAGAGCCTTAAAAGGAGACATCTTAATTGACATGTGATAAGAAGAGTTGTAACAATACTCTCCTAAATGAAGCCATTTAATCCAAGCTCGCTGCTGTCCTGAAACATAGTTCCTTAGGTAGCCCTCTAACCACTTGTTAACAATTTCTGATTGCCCATCTGTTTGTGGGTGATAACTTGTGCTTGGAGTAAGCACTGTCCCACTCAATCTGAAGATCTCCTGCCAAAAAACACTTAGGAACTTGTTGTCCCTATCACTGACAATTGTTTTAGGCAACCCATGCAAACGGAACACCTCTCTAAAAAACAACTCAGCCACTTGAGCTGCTGTAAATGAAGTGGTAACAGCAAAGAAATGAGCAAATTTCGTTAGTCTATCAACCACAACAAATATACAGTCACGTCCTTGCACCTTGGGCAACCCCGTGATAAAATCCATGGCAATACTTTCCCACTTCTGATTTGGAATAGGCAAGGGCTGAAGTAAACCAGCAGGAAAAGAGTGTTCATTTTTATTCCTTTGACAAGTAGGACACTCTCTAATGTAATTCAAGACTTCATCTTTCAAACCTTTCCAAGTGAATCGTTCACGAATCTGCTTGTAAGTCTTGAAAATCCCTTGATGACCAGCAAGGGGAACATCATGAAAAGCTTGTAGAATCTTTTTCTTAAGCTTAGATTCTTGTACTAAAAAGATTCTCTCTTTATAATAAATTAATCCATCAACCAACTTATACCTTCCATCAACCAATTGACCTTCTAACAAGCTGGTTGCAAACTGATTTTTAACATAATCAGCAGCAATTAATTCTTTCCAATCTGCTGATAACTCACAAATTGACTGCAAATGAGGCCTTCTAGAAAGTGCATCAGCAACTATATTATTTTTTCCTTTGACATATTCAATGTCAAAGTCATATGCTTGGAGTTTACTTACCCATTTTTGCTGCCTTTCATTCAATTCCTTTTGGCGCATGAAATGTTTAAGACTGTTGTGATCAGTCTTAACAACAAATTTACTTCCCACCAAGTATTGACGGAATTTAGACAAAGCATGCATGATGGCAAGCATCTCTTTGTCATAAATAGAGTAAGTTTTTTCTGCCCCTCTCAACTTTCTGCTCTCGAAGACAATAGGATGTTTGTCTTGCATTAGGACAGCTCCAACTCCTTCTCCTGAAGCATCACATTGTAATTCAAAAGGTTTTGAAAAATCCGGAAGTGCCAATACTGGACACGAACTCATGATTTGTTTAAACTTATCAAAAACCTCTTGTGCTTGCTTAGTCCAAAGAAAAGCTCCTTTCTTTGTAAGATCTGTCAAAGGTGCAGCTTGATGAGAATAACCTTTTACAAATCTTCTATAGAATCCACATAACCCTAAAAAACCTCTCAAATGAGAAATAGTCTTAGGAGTTGGCCAATCAAGAATGGCCCTTATCTTTTCTGGATCCACTTTCACACCCTTTGAGCTGATAATGTGGCCAAGGTATAAAAGTTCTTCCATCCCAAACTCACACTTTGACTCTTTGGCGAATAGACATTCCGCCTCTAAAATGGTAAGCACTTCTTCCAAATGCTTAAGGTGCTCTTCCCAAGACTTACTGAATATGAGAATATTGTCGAAGAAGATGAGCACAAACTTCCTCAACTGCTGTCTAAAAATCTTGTTCATACAAGATTGGAATGTGGCTGGAGCATTTGTCAAACCAAAAGGCATGACAAGAAATTCAAAATGCCCAAAGTGGCATCTAAATGCTGTCTTTTCTATATCCTCCTCCCTCATTCTGATTTGGTGATATCCTGAACGAAGATCAATCTTTGAGAAGAACATTGCCCCATGGAGCTCATCAATAAGCTCATCAATCCTAGGGATAGGATATCTATTCTTGATGGTTTTCTGATTTAATGCGCGATAGTCAACACACATACGCATTGTACCATCTTTCTTTTTGACCAGCACTACTGCTGAGGCAAATGGACTCTTGCTTGGTCTAATAAAACCACTTTCCAACAGCTCCTTGATGGCCTTTTCAATTTCATCTTTCTGCCTCTTTGGATAGCGGTAAGGTGTAGTAATGACTGGTTTTGCTCCTTCTTCTAATTCAATCACATGTTCAGAACCTCTTTCAGGAGGTCTTCCAGGAGGTAAGCTTCCAAAGACTTTACTTTTCTTTGAAAGTAAGGCTTGAATATCAGGATGATATTGCCTTTTTTCCTCAACCGGATCAGCTGGTAAAACCATACATTCAGCAGCCCATTCAACTTGATCATGGCGGATCAGCCTTTCCATCCTTTTCAACGAAACAATTCGAGGGCCTCCATTTGACATCCCTCTTAAAACAACCTTCCTTCCATTTGACTGAAATTTCAGCTCCATGGTTTGCAAATTCAATGTGATCTCACCAAGAGATCGCAGCCATTGTATGCCCAACACAACATCAGTGTCTCCTATACCCACCACATAAAAATCATCCTTAATTTCATGATTCCCTAATTGCAAAGATAGATTAGGAATTCTCCTTGTGCAAGACATAGTGAAACCATCCGCAACCATTACTTTGAAACCATCAAAATTTTCAGTCTTTAAACCTTTTCTAGCAACTAGCCCTTCATCAATAAAATTGTGAGTTGCTCCAGTATCAATTAGGGCAACTATCCTTTGTGAATTTACAACTCCATGAACCCTAAAAGATTCATTCTTTTGAAAACTGGATAGTTGTGCAAAAGCACTACTATCTCCAACCTCTTCGGACTTGTCTTCTTGAACTTCTTCACCTTCACTACTTGCTGATTCGTATTGCTGATCAGACGAATCAGATTCTGATCCATAATCAGAATAGCCCTCCATTTGAACTACTTTGCCTCTTCCATAGCAACGGTGGCCTTTCACCCAAGGCTCACGACAAGTGAAGCAAACTCCATCCTTTCTAAGCTGTTCTTTGAGTTCTTCGGACAGCCTTGGTGGAAACTTCTTGGGCAGATTTGAAGATGGCTTTTTATCCTTCTTATGGCTGAATGTTTTTGAGTGAAATTTAGGTCTTGGGGCTGCCAATTCCATGCTCCTAGCTTTCTTGATAGCTTCATCCAATGTTGGAGGATCAAATGCTTTGACCCATCCCTTCAATGGCTCCATTAAACCTTCAGCAAAAAGGACTACAAGTCTTCTTTCAGTAATGTTGGGCACCATTACTGACAACCTCTGAAAATCAGCCACATAACTCTCTAAAGATCCTTGCTGTTTCAACTGTGCCAATTCTCTAAACTTCAATTCCGGATCTTTGGTGTCAAATCTCTCAATCAGCTTATTTGTAAACTCTCCATAAGTGCGAATAAGGTTGTGGCCAAGAGTGACCAAACCGTGAGTCCACCATTCATGAGCTATGCCATCTAAGTGCAAGGTAGCAAATTTGATAGCATCTTCTTCCGGCATAGGTCTAAGGGAGAGGTAGTTATCTAACTTTTGCACCCATGACCTGGCTGTACACTTGTTACCACCATCAAAATGTTCCATAGTGATCTTTCCCAAAGCTTGGTAAAAATCATTTCTAGGGCCTGCAGGAGGACGTTGATCATTCCTACCACCATTTCTCCGACTCCTTTGATTCATGAATTGATCAAAGGTCCATGCTCCTCTCAAGTCAAGAGGTAAGGACACATACTCCATATAGGCTTGACGAGCATCATCAGCAAAGTTTGGAGTAGCCTCAACTGGTTGTTGCTCTTCCCTTGGTGTGAAAACAGGAAAGAGGGGTCTAGAGGATGACCCACTATGAATTGTAGTATGCTGACCTACAATTCTATCTCTAGTATTCACCTCAGGACTGCCACTATTATTATTTCCATTCACTCCACTATTTTCTCCAGCTGAGTTATTTTGGGGCTGAATAATACTCTGAGCTGCTTGCTGATCCAACTTGGATAACAAACGGGACATCATATCTATCATTCCGTCAAACTTTTTCTCC
Source organism: Sequoia sempervirens (assembly GCA_007258455.2). NCBI lineage: Eukaryota > Viridiplantae > Streptophyta > Pinopsida > Cupressales > Cupressaceae > Sequoia > Sequoia sempervirens. The sequence continues at coordinate 96,811 of VDFB02319951.1, forward strand.
ACTCTATCCCTCTCTTCATTATCTCTTCTTACTGAATCTGACATTATGATAGTTGTGTGATCAACCACTTCCACTGAATTATCTGAACCTTCCACTGTTTTACCAAGGTCTCTTAGTACTTCTGAGAAGGTATCTGCCTCTGGAACGGGTGGAAACTGATGCTGATTTCTGGCCTGACTTCTAGTGTATGGCCTAGTGTCTCTGTCACTCATCAGTTAACTACTGCAATCAGCCACAGGATGGCAGGGTCTTCTGCTCTGATACCACTGAAATATGCTAACCAAATTTTTTCGAAGGAATAACACAAAATAACCAGCAATAGATGATTGGATTAGCGTTAGCCTCAAATCAAAATCTGAACTGGAATGGAAGATACTGAACTTGAACTGAAGAAACTGAATTGGAATAGAAGAACTACTCAACGTCAAGAATGTGCACTCAAGATCCCACTGAGGGCGAGGTGCTAACATATGACGGAGTCTAGAAATTGAAATTAAGAACTATTAGGCGGATAACCAGCCATGAGAAACAATTCCACGCTACCACCAAACAGTGGGGGGAAAAGATTACAAATGAAAGCAATTCATCCGCTGCGGCGGGCATCCACAGAACTGTGGGGATTCACCACTATGAGTGGGTACAAGTTATTACAATAAAATTAACCACACTGGCGGTAAACCATCCAGGGGACTTATGTGAGAAGATACAGAAAGAAATTGCAGCAATTAAAAACTGGAACAGTACTACTGTTTGCAGTTTGTACAAATGAATAATAAGCTGCAAAATTACTTAGAAATTACAATGATCTTCAAACACAAGATGGATAGATGTTTTTCAATGTTTGTAGAACTTTCTAACAGCAGATAATAAATCAGAAATCAGAACTACTACAAACTGATACAAAACTGTGAAACTGGAAATATCAATCTGCAACTATGAGAATCAATGAAATCTTCATAACTCACTCAATTCTTCTCCGAATGACGTGAAACGAGTTGCAAATGCACCATACAAGTCTGGCGCCCAAGTTAGAATCCAGAAACAGCAACCAAAGTCCTTAATTTATTTGGCACGAATCCCAATGCAGCTCTAAATGGTACGGCCCCTTGAGAAAATCGACTTTGCAATATAAAATCAACAACTTCAAAATAAAATCTGATTTTTGGTGGAAGTTGGCGCCTCCAGTCAACAATTAGATTGCTCAAACACCCAGAACCAAATAAAAATCACTCAGCAAGATACGAACAGAAAACAGCTTCAGCTGTAGCAAAACCAGGAACTTCAAAACTGTAGAATTCACCAAATTTCTCAATCTTTATTGCTCAATCTGCTAGTCTGATGTGAGAAGCAGCAATGTTCCAACTAGGTGTTGTATTTCAAACACGAAATTGGGAATGGGCTAGGAGGTAGCATCCTCGAAGCAATAGCAAAATGTCCATAGTCATTTTGACAGCATAACAATAAGGTAATTGATGGATAACCAATGCTGGAGTCATGTCTTCATTTTATAAGAAAAGAGAAACTCTTCAACTTCCTCAATTGGCACGCCAAAAGACAACCATTTGAATTCTCCTTATTTTCAAACTTCATAAAAATATATTACTCATAAAGTGGCGTCCACTTTCCTCCAAGCATAAATTCAAAAATATAAAATATTAATATCACCTTATGACAAGGCGTACCCTTCAAGTCCCCTTTTTAAAACAACTTGCAAGTTGTATCCTTAGGCCAAGGGGGTCAATTGAAAAATATAACACTTATGCCAATACTTAGTAAATTTCAACAATTAAGGCTTGAGAGGAAGATATTGAAACAACCAATAATATGCTCACTGAAGAGAAGACTGAAGACAACCAACTGCATACTGCCACAACCATCATTTACTAAAAATAGTAAATAAAATGAAATGCTACAAAAGCCAAGCCCATGAAACCCTAATTTCCACCTTATTCCAGTCTACGGGTTCCGGAATAGACTGAAGAATGCCAATGCTGATCACTGATGAGAAGGGGACATTACACACACATCACTCCAAGGCATGTGCTCCCTCTGGCCATGTAAATTTGTAATTCCATCATTAGACCATAAAGTGAATTTCCAAAACCCAAATATACACCATGGGTCTCAAATGCCACGATGACTTCTACGTACCAGGTTTCATAACAATTCAAAGCAATATTACCAACTTGGAAAATTCTTTAAGACTGATGAGTAATCATATCAACTTTTTTGATGGTCTGAAGAAGTATGAGGGTTTTATGGTTGGCGATGAGTTGTTGCTATTATCAGAACCATGTTTCCAAGGAAAATTTCAATTCCACTAGTACAAACTACATGTACATTGTGACCTTTGAATTTCTCATCTTCGAACACTTTGTAACAACCCTCAAGTTGTACTAAAATAAATCAACCATTTTTTTAATAACTTAAAAAAATTCACCCATTTTAAAAATAAATTTAATCATTTATTAAGTCCTTATGTGTTCATTCAGTTGTATACTTAGATAATCATCTATTCATATGGGACATGCATCCATCCATATAAGATAGACATCCATCCATATAGGACATACATCTATCCAAATGAGATAGGAAATGCTTTGGCCAGAGACTTAGACTCATCGAGACCACTCAGGTTTTTTGTCACTCATTAAAGACTACACTTCCTTATTGGAAGTGCATCGAGGTTGCTATCTTCAAGAGTATATAAAATAAAAAGGCTTGAGTCCTAACTTGGAATTCGGCCTAAAGTCTCAAAGGGTCAAGAAAATCCATCCAAGATTTTTCTGAGTATACAGTGAATTTGTTTTTATCTTTTAATTATTTCTCAATAGTGTTTACATGAGTAGGTTACTTAAGTGTTAAGCATAGGTTGGTGTATTTAATTCTTGGAAAATTTTCCCAATCTCGCCACATAAACTTGTTTATTGGGAACCTCCTTTGTTACCTAGACTACTTACATAACTGCTTCCAAATGGGATCAAGGTGTAATATATATGTAATTATGTTTTCTAATCTAAATTTGATGTGAATTGATGAATGTGAGTACGCAGCCCTTTCTAGGGCCCTTTTTCCCTAGATAGTTTCTTTGTGATTGCTACCCACAAAGGGAAGCATAAATTTATTAAGTACTTAGTCATATTGACTAAGACTTGTTTACTAATAAATTCTTATCCTATTCCTAATTGAGTACTTAGTCACTTTGACTAAGGTTTATTTATTGATTGATACATCTAATTAAATCAGGTTTTCCTTAAAATTTCAATATAGATGAATAGACTAATGTATCAAATGTATTTCCCTTGGGTGAGTTTTCTTGAATTTTCTTTTTTGATAGAAATATAAAATTAATAATAATTTATTTATCCTTTTTAGAAAAAAATCTGACTAATGCTAGTTATTTGAGGAAGATTTCTCGTTCCCTAGATTTATTATCAAGTTGATTCTTTATTACTCCTCAATGATTTATAGGGACAGTGACAATAGATGTTGTTGTAGCTATGTTAGGTGATAGATGTAGTAGGTCAAAATCCAACGACATTGCCATAAACATGAACCTAAGGCACCCTCAATATTGAACATTGTGAATAGTTTCAGTTTTCAATCTTGTTTAATATTTACTAACTATAAAATATAAAAACTGATGGTAATTAATTTTGCATAGTAAAATAAATTGAAATTACATATTCAACTTAAAACATGGAAATAAACATTCTTTTAGAATTTCATGTAAATTTAACAGTTTTAAAGCAAAACTAAGACTTAAAAAGCTATTAAAAGTAAAATACTTAATTTAGAATTGCATGTAAAATTTGAAAGTTTTAAGGCAAACTAATCATTAACAAGAATATAATTTCTAACAACTAATGGCCAAATGGATATCGCCTCCGGAGGGGTGATATAAATTAAACTCTGATGGGGCTGGGTGTGTGGTTTGAGATTGGAAGGGGGAGGTGGTCTGTCTGGCATCTAGAAGACTCAAAATAAGGACTAATGAGGCAGAGTTTCAGAAACTAGGTAGGATAGCGATAGAAGGGGACTCATCTATAGTCGTCAATGTTGTCAAAACTTAGAAATCACATGGTTGGAAGTTAAACTCCCTTCTTAGCTCAGCACTCTCCTTGCTTGAGAACTTAGAAGACTATACCATGAATCATGTTTATAGCAAATCCAATGTGGAGGTTGACAAGCTTTCCAACTCAGTAGTGGATAGGGACGAGGAGTTAATTGTGGACTTGCTTTCTATCTCAAGGAATACAAGCATTTCTCATTCAATGGCAAGGAAACTGCAGATAATCGTTAATCCGATCAACGGATGGTATGGAAACTGATGAATGTGATAGTTCAAGTGGTGGTAAATAACGAAACTTTCATGATACACACTCCATCGTTTGTGTGAATTAATTGGAGCCTCACTTATTTCTTAGGGATTGATCATTCATCATAAACATATGATTTCACATTTTCTCCTCTCTCTACCTGCATCGTGGATACTCCCGTTTGGTTGGTAAGCACTCAAAGGCAAATGGCGTTTCTTGGCATGGTGTCGGAGAAGCGGTTGCAATGTGTTTTCAAGACTAGGAGTGGATTGGTTCTAATAGCGGTTTAGTGGATTTTGGGTGACAAATTTCTTATGTTGGAGCATAGGTATAGGGCGATTTCGGATATTTCATCTATGTTTGCGGCTATGCTTTTGGATCTAGGGGAGCTCAAAGACACTATGAAGAGTTACCAATGACTTTGATCAAAAAACAGTTTTTGAGTGGTTTAAATAAATTGTTGGAAGTTGCTTGATTTGGCATTGGTGTTCCTTTTCAAGCTGACTTATACATGCTTCAAGCTAGAGGCAACATGGTGGAGTGGTTCCCATTATCTCCTCTCGGCCTACTATTGTGTTTCAAAGGCATCACAAGGCTGCAATGGGAATCAATTTTCTAAAGAAGGTGTTGGGTTTGGTGGAGACGAACGGCAAGGAGTGGATGATGGACCTTATCAAAGTTAGGTCAGAGGACTAATCAAAGGTTTTTGCTTGATTTTTGCTATGTAATAGCTTCTGCTTGTTTTTTACTATTTTAGGTTGGTAGATATTATAAGCCAATTTTTGTATTTAGGCTAGTAGAAACTATAAGCTAGGATTTTGTTAATAACTTGATTTTTGTGGGCTTTGGTAGTATTAATTAGCCTTTATTTTCAAACTATGTAATATTTCCTCTAGTTAATAAATGGGAGCAACCCCCTAGGTTGCTATTTATTGATAAAATAATAATTTAAGAAAGAAATTACATTATTGTTAAAATTTCAAAAGCTAAATTATAAACACTAAGACTGAAATTTTGAAAAGTTAAATTTGTTCTATATTCCACGGAGTTTTTGTTAGAATATTATATTCTCTATTATTAATGGTCAATACTACTGTTGCTACAGTAGTTTGTAGGTGAGGTAGTTAGACATTTTAAATGTCTATAGTGATCTACCTCCTCTATATATTGTAATCATCTCCTTTTGTTAATTCAAGCAATTTCAAGCAATTTTTAACCCAAAATTGTTTCATGGTATTAGAGCTATTCTAAGCTTGTCTCTCTCACGAGAGGGCTCAGGATTATGGGAGAGCTCTCTGTTTTGGTACGGATTCGAAAAAAGCGGGTTTTCTGAGTTCAAACTCATAAAGGGTTTTAGACCCGTTTTTTGACTCTGCAAATTCGTGGCTCTTTGTATTCTAAAGTTCGAGGCTTTTGCTTGAAAATTTCGTGGCTTTCGTTTGAAGATATTTTTGCAAATTCTTTTTTCGAGGGTTTGAAGGTCGTTTTATCTGCAATCCATGTTTTCTTTTTGCGTGGGATTTTCGCGACCCTTCTTCAACCATTGTTCTATCCGCACGACCTCCTATGCGTTCTTGGAAGGTTCTTGCAGCTGCACGACCTTTTTCTCTGTTACTCTGCAAACAGCAACGGAGTTTTGTGTTTTTTTTTTGCGCGACCCGAACCTCTCTTCATGCCACCTGAAGAAAGTTTTTTTTTTCGGGCTCCATTAGATGCGTTTTTTGTAAACGTGATTTTCTGCAGTGCATGGCCGCGCGTGTCTGTGTTGGACGCAATTTTTTGGAGGAATTTTTTTTGCGTTTTTCTCAGCCGCACGATCTGCTAAGTCTATATGACTTGTTGAGCATGCGAATCTCCTGCCCGCGTTTTTCCTCTACGGATTTTTCCCTCAAAGAAACGCGTTTTTCTTGAAATTTTTGGCCACGTTTGGATGCCATTTCTGAAGCTTTTCTTTGCATTTTTCATGCCTCAGAAACGCCTTTGTCTTTTCCAGCGACGGCTAGGGTTTCTGTTTCAATTTCAGAAAATTTCAGGAGTTTTCTGGTTTATTCATGGCGACCTAGGGTTCTGAATTTTCGTCTAGGGTTTTGACCCTCCAGTTCAAGGCGGTTTTTTTTTCGATTGCAAATTCCTTCTGGGTTTCTCGAGATCTCAATTGGGATGGTCTCCGATTTTTTTGGGTGCATCGTTTTCCGTGCCTTGAATTTTGTGCCACCGCATTTGCATTATTTTCTATGCCTAACCTGCCTCAGTGTATTGAAACTCGTGCCTTGGGTTTTGTGCATCAACGTCTTCTCAGTACCTCGTTTTTCGTGCCTCGAAAAGCGTGAAGATGGCCAGTTTGAACAACATTATGTTGGAGGGCAGTTAGCTATTCAACGGCAAAAATTATTTGTATGGGTTTTCATAATTTTTTTCTCTTAAAAAATTCAGGAAGGGTTCATAATTTTCTCAAAAATTAAGGGTCAGTTCCTATTTACCCTAGTCAGGGTTTCTATTGTATGGGAGGGCTCTCTGGTTTCTAAAGGGTTCTACCTTTTTTCCTTAAAAAACGATGTTTTGTATGCTGATCCGTGTTTCGGATTCCGTGCTAGCTACTTTTTGGGTTTTTATAATTCGCAAAATGCGTGGGATTCCTCTTTGGTTTTTACCGTTTTTTCCGAAAAAACGATGATTTGTAATCTTGGGTTTGGCAATTTTTTCCTCAAAAATTGTGGTTTGGTGCAGTTTGTTTTGGTCGCACCTCAAGTTGCTGGGGCAAACATCTGCACAACTAGCTTCTTGCAGTCTGTTCTTGGGCGTCATGCTCCTCTGCAAAAGTTTCGACGGTTTTCCGATTTATCCTCAAAATCGTGGCAGCTGTTTTCGGTGTGTCTCTAGCGATAGGGAGGAACAACTTTGTTATCGAACATCAGGTTGGACGTTTTTTGGTCTGAAGTTCTGTAGTTTCTGGGAGGGTTAGTGGCGGACTCATCTCAGTGGCAGGTTCTTGTCTCTTGTTGCAGAGCTTTCAAAAGAAGGGGCAACCTTCTCTGTTCTTTATCAAGACGGTTTTTTTGTACTCTTGGTCATCAACACTCAGCAGCAGCAGAGTGTTATGAGGAATTTGTGACCAAACGACCTGCAAAGTGTTTTCTGTAGGCTAGTTAGACGATTGACCATTAAGGGAGGGTGTTAGAATATTGTATTCTCTATTATTAATGGTCAATACTACTGTTGCTACAATAGTTTGTAGGTGAGGTAGTTAGACATTTTAAATGTCTACAGTGATCTACCACCTCTATATATTGTAATCATCTCCTTCTGTTAATTCAAGCAATTTCAAGCAATTTTTAGCCCAAAATTGTTTCAGTTTTCAGATGAGGGGATGGGGGGGCAGGTTTTGGGGATGGGGGGATGGGGGGCCTAAGTTTGGGAACTGCAGGGGGATGGTGGCAGGGGAGCGGTGCTGAAATACATATAGTACTTGAAAAATTAGTTATAAAAAGATGTATAACTGTAGAAGCCTACAGAATAAGTAAAGTTTAAACACATTGCAATGATTTCATTGAACTAGCAGTAGTTTTTAAATTTTTAAACTAAATTTTAATTTTGAACACTAAGAAACACTGAAAATCAAAATATAGACATTGGAACGAGAATTAGAAGTTTCAAAATTTCATAATCATGATTCATAATCACAATCAACAATGTTCAAAGTTCAAACTTAAAAAATAAAATATTAAATACTAGATAGTAATACTAATGGCTCATGACTCATGAGTCAATGGCTAATGGCCTGATGCCTGTAATCATCCCTAGGCTCAATGTCCTTGCAAGTTGCAACTCAAAGCCTCAAACTCAAACTTTCACTTCACTCTTCCTTTTCAAGTTCAGATTGTAGCAATGAATATGTGAATAAGATTGAGACAATATGTCTCTCTTATAACTTTTTTGAGAGGCCTTGGGGGTTGGGGTCAACTTAGGGTTAGTGTTAAGCCTTTGAAATGACCTTTTTCCTTTTGTTTTTTAAAAAAATCATCAAAATAAACACTGAGCTGCGAGAGTCTTCTGCGAGTTTCCTAAGGTGTTGAGGGATGTCTAGGAGTCTCAGGGACGTCCTAGAATCCCCTTTTGGTGTTTCTTGAGAAGAAACGTCCAGGAAACGTTTCCCTTTTAAAGAAACGGCAGAGGAAACTTGGAGTCAGCGGAGGGACAGCGGGGGGACATTCCCCAGGAGTCCTCGCGTCTCGAGGGGGACGTGTCCTCGTTGAACACTAAATTTATTTATTATGCAATTTCTTAATAAAGTATTAAATATAAATTCATGCAATATAATTAGTTTAGTAAGTTTTAATTTAAGCTTTTATTATAATTAAATGTTAAATTTAAATGTTTATAAGTTCTTTTAATTAATTTACTACTAACGACTAATTACATATTAGTTTTAAAGTAAAAAGCTAAAAAAGTATGTCACTAAATTTAAATTAAAAAAGAAAAGAAAAGAAATTGAGTACTTTAATCACAAAAAATAAATCTTTAGTTTCATGACTTAGATTTGAACTAGATATTCAATTTTAAATTTTGCAATTACTAATAGAATGAAAAGTTAAATCTACTTTTCCAAATTTCATTATCCTTGTCATTGCTTCCTTGGATTTGTTCTTCTTTTTCTCTCCTCCTCAAATCTTGGTGATTTTTTCCTTTGTTTACCCCTCTATCTATTATTATTTTTATTATTTTATTTCTATTGTTCTAAATCTTTGTTTTATTTTTTTAAAACACTTTTCAAGATAAAATAGATAATAAAAGAATTAATTAAATATTTTTTTTTTCAAGTATTCTTTAGGACTATTTTTTGTGCTCGGTAAATTGCAGCCTAGGGGCTGCACCATATATTCTTTAGGATGATATTAATAAAATAAGAATATCAATTTATAATACAAATTTAAATCATGAGAATTTTAAAACACTATTTTAAAAATAAAGATGACTATTTTTAATATGAAAATAAAGCTGCAAAAAATAATTAAATTTTCTCCTCATAAAATAATCCATTAGTGCTTTATCTTTCTTTATTTTTATTTTATTTTGTTTTAAACTCTTATTTTAGATTTTTTCGAATAATCAAAATAATGTTAATACTATAAAAAAAATTAAATTTCAAATTTAAATCAAGATAATTTAAAATATATTTTACTATAAGAATAAAGATAACAATTTATTTATTTAGTTAATTATTATTATCACTATTTTTTGATTATTTATTATTATTTACATCTAATTAATAAATTAATAAACATTTTTATAATTACTTTAGAATATTAATTATATAGAATCATGTTTTAACAAGTTGAAAATAGATGGTGTATATCTATTGCATCTAAGTAGCATTTTTCCATGTGACATTTTTTTTTGTTTCATACTAATCCCACTAAACTTTATGCTGGCCTACTTTCTTGCAAAGCTCGATTTTTATCATTCTTGATTCTTGGAATTGTAAGGCATGCTAATTCAAGATGTGCTTATTGTCAAGTACATACTTCTTAAAGAGCAACTCATATATTTGACTTAGACTTGGACATAAGGTTAGTCGGTAAGCCACTGGTTTTATTTCTTTTACAAACTTTTTTGCTAAAGTTGGAGCATCATCAATTAGATTTCCTTGTATGAAATAAATAAAATTAATATTTTTTCAAAATAAAGAAAAGAAAAGAGGATAGAGAGGAGAGTTAAAGCATGAGCATGGGCGCTAACAAGAGGAATTAAATGGATTGGAAAGAGGTTGGTGGGAAATACAGACGCAAGAGTATGACAATCAAAAGTATTGGTGGTGTCATGCCATTAATAAGGCATGGACATCATGTGAAGAGTATGGATAACCTTCATTGCATTAAAGAATGCCTTTTCATAGCATATCATGATTGTAGGATATGCACAAATTGAATTTTTGAAAAGGATGGAGAAATTGTTAAGCAAGGGAGAGGAGGTGCAAAATCCAAACTCCAAAACCTTTGTTGACATCCTTCTTGCCTGCGTTGAAACGAGAGCTTCGAATAGACGAAGAACATCCATGAAAGCTTGAAGGATGGACGAATTTTGTTAGATGCATGGGAGATGGTTTTTAGAAACTTTGAAGCAAATGCAATTAGTTGGTGTAGAACTGGATGCCACCACCTTTGTTGTCATCCTCCTTGCCAGTGTCGAAATAAGAGCCTTCGACCATGCCATGCAGGTCCATCAAAGCATAAAGCATATAGGAGTTTTGTGTGTTTTACAAATGTTTTCATATTTCTTGGCTGAAAGGCTTCTAAATATGCATGCCAAATGTGATAGATTGTTAAAATATGCTCTATGTTTGATAAGAAACCCAAATAAAACATTTTCTTGTGGAATGTAATGATAATAGCTTAGGAAGACATGATTCGATTGATTCGTTGCCCCTAAATCAGTCTTTATTTATATCTTTCTTCGAGTGCTAGGTAGGTATTAGAGCCCCACCATTAAAGGGAAAGGTGAGTTAAGCCCTTCCCACCTAGTAATATAAAGCCCCACCCATCCTAGAATAGAAAGTGGGTGGGAGGCTATAGAGTTGTTTGCCTCTAATGTCAATCCCATCAACTTTTACTTCCTCCAACCTATTGTTTTCTTTGATGGGCGGTTAGTTGTGACGACAACAGATTTGGATAAGCTCTGTTGCTCTATTGCTAGATGCCCTTGGCAGGTGTTAAGCCCAAACATTATACTTTTTCTTGTGTTCTCAAAGCTTGTGCAAGTCTATTGATTCTCTTGCATGGTTTAGAGATCCATGATGTAATGTCCCTTATTAAATTTGTCCTAGAAAAAGAATGCACAAGTCAGGGTAAGGGTTCATTTTATGTTCACATAATTCATCTTAAAGGTCTGTTCATACCATTAATTAATATCAACTACACATTTATTTCCACTATTAACATCTGAGAATAGGAGAAGTGCAATGAGTTCTTTTAAATTAGCTTTTGAGATGAATGCATTAGATAATTAACATATACACAAGATATAAATTACTTGAAACCAAATACACACATCATAGTCTATCATTACTACGGTCTACTGGGATAGACTCTTGTCTATATCTCTCTTTCCTAAACCTCATTGAAAGAGGGACGCATTACAGTGCCGAGGGTGCGTGACCAATCTCCAACTAGATTCCCTCAAGGTAATCTTACCCGTCTTGGGACATCCATCATGGGATCGACTTACCAGCGTTTCCCTCCACAACCATCCTCTGTTTGGTGGGTATTAGCGACAAAGATTTCTGGCTCTAAATCTATCCTCCAGCAAGTCGTAATAATTTATGAAGAAAGCAATGATCGCTGTAAGCAACACTATTGCTTATCGATATTCATAATTCCAAATACTTAGCAATAACATATTGCCTGTAGTATTTGTTCTTAATACAGAAATGACTAATTTATCTATTCTTAAATGATTTATGCTGCATTTTAAAGTGATTCGATTGCATCCAGATATACGTGTTTTATAAGCATGATACACATTAATATGAGACCAAATCTGCAGTGATGGAGCATTGGTTTTGAGCAATCATACTTACCTGGGTTTATGCGTTTCCTGTACACGATCAAGCTTCTTTTCCTTCCGCGATGCTTCTCTTCTTTCACGTTTTCCCTTGCTTTATTCCTTGAGTGCCCCCTTGAGATCTGTAGGGATGCATCCCTTCTTGTTTGTAGGCACATTGGTGGAGACACCACCTTCTCAAGGGACGTGTCATGTCTGAAGACTTTTCAGTAATCTATCGTTAAGTTTGTTAATTTCATAAACTCATAAAAATCGTGTTTGCTTGAAGACAACAATTTAAATACTTTCATTTCTTTTATTATTCATTATATTATTATAGTCGAGATGTGAATAGTGACCTATGCTGAAAAACAAAGATTATAAAAACAAATGTTTCAATTCTTTATTTATAATTTCAAGGGTTATGACAGTCTGCCCCTCCAAAATTTGCTTGCCCTCAAGCAAGATTTAAACTTGGATGTTTCAAAATTTCTTCATTTTCCCATGTAGCATCTTCTTCAGGTAATCTCTTCCATTTAACCAAGTATTCGGGAACAACTTTGTTCCTTAACCTTTTTTCTCGCGTGTTCAAGATAGTTTCAGGATCCAAAACAAGTCTGCCTTCGTCATCGAGTGGTGGTAATTCGGCGCACGAAATAACCTGTTGCCCAAGAGCCTTTTTGAGTCTGGCAACATGGAAGATATTGTGAATCCTGTTGTTGTCTGGTAGTTCCAACTCATAGGCTACTTCACCTATTTTCCTTAGGACCTTGTAGGGACCATAAAACCAAGGTTTTAACTTTTATGCGCCGCTTACTTTAATTGAAGATTGTTTGTAGGGTTGGAGTCTCAAAAAAACCAAATCTCCAATTTCAAATGTTCTTTCAACACGATTTCGGTCGGCATAAATCTTTTGCTGATTTTGAGCATGATGAAGATTATCTTTGAGAGCTTTCATTATATCCATGTTTTGTTGTATGAAGTCTCGGGCACCTGGTACTTTGCTGTCTTGGATGGCTAGGTTTCCAAAGGTAGTTGCTTCATACCTGTACAGAGCCTTGAATGGGCTCATTTTGATGGACATGTGATGGTTAGTATTATAGCAGTATTCTTCTAAGTGCAACCATTTAATCCAAGAGTTTTGCTGACCCGTTACATAATTCCTTAAGTAACCTTCCACCCATTTATTCACAATTTTTGTTTGCCCATCGGTTTGAGGGTGGTAACTAGTACTTGAAGTAAGATTAGTACCTGTTAGCCAAAATAGCTCTTGCCAAAATTGGCTAAGGAAACGGCCATCATGATCACTGACTATATTCTGAGGTAAACCATGCAACCTAAAAATTTCCTTAAAGAATACTTCGGCTATCTGTGGTGCTCTGTAATCGGTGGAAATTGCCAAGAAATGAGCATATTTGGTCAATCGGTCCACTACTACAAAAATGCAATCTTTACCCTTTTAGGCAACCCAGTGATGAAATCCATTGAAATGCTTTCCCACTTTTGATTTGGAATAGGTAGTGGCTGAAGCAACCCTGCGGGATGGTTTAGTTTTGTTTTGTTTTTTTGACAAGTCGTACATTCTTGAACATATTTGCCCACATCCTTTTTGAGGCCTTTCCAAGAATATCCTCCCCTTATCTGCTTGTAAGTTTTATAATATCCAGGGTGTCCTGCCAAGGGGATATCATGGTATTCCTTCAAAATTTTCTCTTTTATCTTGGAGTGAGGTACGAGAAATATTCTTCCCTTATACAAAATGATATCTTCCACTACTTTGTACTCACTATTGGGTGCACTTCCTTCAAGTATTTCATGAGCCTGTAGTTCTTTGGCATATTCTGCAATAATGTCATTCTTCCAACTTCCCATGATGTTGGTGATTGTCTTTACTAGTGGGTGTCTGGACAAGGCATCAACTACCACATTATTAGTGCCTTTAACATATTCAATGTCGAAATTGTAAGCTTGTACCTTGCTTACCCACTTTTGTTGGCAATTGTTCAAATCCTTCTGGTTCATGAAAAATCTTAAGCTATTATGATCTATCTTTATGTTAAACTTCCCACAAACTAAGTATTGCCGGAACTTGGCCAAGGCGTGCATGATGGCGAACATTTCTTTATCATAAATAGAATAGTGCCTTTCTGTTTCCGTAAGCTTGTGGCTTTCAAACGCTATTGGGTGTCTCTTTTGCATGAGGACTGCTCCAATTCCCTCCCCTGAGGCATCACATTGAAGTTCAAAAGGGAGAGTGAAATCTGGAATTGCTAGAATAGGACATGTACACATTGCCTCCTTGAGTCTTTCGAAAGCCTCTTGTGACCTTTCATTCCACCAAAAGGCTCCTTTCTTAGTTAAGTCTGTAAGTGGAGTGGCTATTTTTGAGAAGTTCTTTACAAAATGCCTGTAGTAGCTACATAGTCCCACGAACCCTCTGAGTTGAGTAAGGTTCTTTGGTTTTGGCCATTCCTTGATGGCTTCGATCTTTTCTTCATCAACACTGACTCCCTGGGCGCTGATTTTATGCCCTAGGTAAAGAATCTCATCTAACCCAAACTCACATTTTGAGGCCTTGGCATATAACGATTCTTGTTCCAATATCTCTAAGACTTCACCAATGTGCTTGAGATGCTCTTCCCATGTCTTGCTGTAAATTAATGTATCAACAAAGAATATTAATAGAAATTTTCTTAACTGTTTCCTAAAGGTGTGATTCATACATGACTGAAAGGTGGCAGGGGCATTTGTTAATCCAAAGGGAAGAACGAAGAACTCAAAATGCCCATAGTGGCATCTGAAAGCTGTTTTGGGGATGTCTTCCTCTCTCATCCTTATTTGATGGTACCCTGATCTTAAGTCAATTTTGGAGAAATACTTGGCACCATGAAGTTCATCTATGAGTTCATCCACTCTAGGAATAGGGTAGCAGTTCTTAATGGTCTTCTTGTTCAAAGCCCTGCAATCAATACACATTCTCATGGTTCCATCTTTTTTCTTAATAAGTATGATTGAGGAGGCAAAGGGGCTCGAACTAGGCCGGATGTGCCCCATTTCTAGAAGTTCTTTTATTGTCTTTTCTATCTCTTGTATTTTTGTGGATGTCTATAAGGAGTAGTGATTACTGGTTTCACCCCTTCTTCCAATTCAATAATATGTTCAAAACCTCTCTTGGGTGGCAAACCTGGTGGAATATCACTGAAAACTTTCTTGTGTTTCTTCATAATGGGTTGTATGACGTGGATGGCCTTTCCTTGGGAAGTAGACTTGTCTAATATCATGCATTGTGCAGCCCATTCTCTTGCAAGAGACTGCTTGGGGTGATCCATCGGGTAGTCCCTTTAACGTAATTTCTTGTCCTTGGTGTTGGAACCGAAGTGTCAAATTAGGGAGATCAAACATAAAACATCCCAAGGAATAGATCCATGGGGTACCCAATATTACATCTGCATCTAGTGGTACCACATAAAAGTCTTCTTTGATGCGGTGATTTCCCAAAGTCATCTCTAGTTGAGGGACCACCTTTGTGCATTGGACCATAGCCCCTGTGGCTGTGGCTGCTGTGAATCCTTTGAATTCTTGGGCCTTTAATTCCCTTTTTGCTACTAGTTTTTCATCTATGAAATTGTGGGATGCCCCACTATCCACAAGTGTGATGACCCTTTTGTAAATTTTAATGACCAGATTTAATGTACAGAAAATTAATTCAAATCAGACACAATAACATAGCAGATACCCTGGGAAAACCCTCCTCTTGAGGGAGAAAAACTCAGCAACAAAGATCTCTCTTATATATATAAATAGTGGCAACAATTCTCTTTACAATGAGGCCAATCACAAGGCCAGTATTCAGCACCAACTTTAGATGCAAAACAGATAATAATCTGCCCTTCCTTGAAACCTAAATCTGCACTTAGAGAAATTCGCAATCTGCTCTTGGAGAAAATTCGCACTTGAATGAAGGAGAGAAACGAACTTGCTTGATGATAGAAAGGATGGAAATGACCTTGTATAAATACACAATGAGAGAGAGGTCGCACCTCTTCATGTACAAGGTCGGCCAAAATAGAGAAATATAATTACAATTAAATAATGCGAATTACAAGGTTGGTCAGCCCTTTTAGAAATTACATTGTTGCCAAGTGAAGCACCCCTTCACATTAAATATCACATATAAATAAATAGCCGATAGGCTATATTAATTTATGTCTTCACTCGTGGCTAGAAGGATGAACCCGAAGCTGCCATATCATTAACACTCCCTCTCAGCTAGGGAGAGAACTACCAACTACACAAGACATATCACCTCAACGTGATGTCTACCACAACCGAATGTGAAAAGAAGAATATTACCTCATCGTGATATTAGATATTGCCTCAACACGATATCAACCATAATGGCTACAACCATACTATGGTAAGTACAAGTGTTCATCACTTGCGTGATGTTGTCACCTCAACGTGACTTCACTATGACTCTCTCAGAGGGTGAAACACAAGTACAACATATGTCATGGAGTCACACACATGACATCCACCATGACTCAGCTCAGAGGGTGGAAACAAGGGCTTTCACCTCAAATTCCTCCGTCTCAGAGGAAAATGCATTAACAAGGGCTTGCACTTCAAATTCAGAGGAAAATGCATTAACAAGGATTTCCTTGAACTTCTCTCACGAGAAGAACTCATTAAACAAGGCTCACCGATCATCGACTCTTTCGCCAAGGCCGATTCTCCACCATACCAAGCTTATCTCAAAGTACATAACTTTATCTGGAGGCTTGGTGAGAATATCTGCCGTCCGGCCATTAGTGCCGATGTACCTCAACTGACAACCTTCCGCATTCATATCTCTCATGTAGTGGTACTTGATCTCAACGTGCTTGGTTCTGTCATGGAACACAAGATTGACAAAAGCTTCACACAACTCGATTATCACAATGCATGATAGTAGGCTCCATTGATTGTTCAAACAATCCTGCAAGGAGCTTACGAAGCCACACTGCTTCCCGAGTTGCCATACAAGCTGCAATATACTCTACCTCGGCTGTACTCAATGCTACAAATGACTGCTTCCTGCTACACCAGGAAATCATAGCAGAACCCAAACTGAAGCAACAACCATAGGTGCTCTTCCGATCTGTGACACAACCTGACCAATCAGAATCAGTGAAACCATGTAACTCCAAGTCTGCATCTGAAGTATACCTCAACCCATATCCAACTGTGCCACGCAAGTATCTCAGGATATGTTTAGCTGCAACAAGATGTATCTGTCTCGGATCACACATAAACTGGCTAAGTGCACTTACTGCATAACAAATGTCAGGTCTAGTGTTAACTAGATATATCAAAGATCCAATTAGCTGTCTGTACAAGGTAGGATCCACCAAGTCTGAATTAGCTGCAGCCTCCTTCAACTTGTGTAAGTTGGTCTCCATAGGTGTGGACATGGATTTGCAATCCATCATACCAAATCTCTTAAGTATATCAATGGTGTACTTTCCTTGACTTAGAATCATCTCATCGGTTTCTCGCGACTTCTAATCCAAGGAAGTAATGCATGAGCTGGTCCTTCATCTCAAATTCAAGTCAACTCCTTCTACACTCAAGAATCGGTGATCTCCAAAGAAAGATCAGTCAACATATAAAACCAAAATTAATGCATCACCATTGATTACCTTGAAGTAGAGATTTGAATCAGCATCATTCTTCAAGAAGCCCAAACTTGATGTACTGATCAATCCTTTCGTACCATGCACGAGGAGCCTGCTTAAGACCATACAAGGCCTTCTTCAATTTGCAAACATGTGACTCCTTCCCATGAACCTCAAATCCATCAGGTTGCTCTATATAAACCTCTTCCTCAATCACTCCATTGAGAAAGGCTATCTTCTTCACGTCCATCTGGTGAATCTTCCATCCTCTAGATGCGGCAATAGCAATGATGGTTCTGACAGAAGTATAGTGAGCAACAGGAGCAAATGTTTCTTCATAATCAACTCCCTCTTTCTGAGAGAAACCACGAGCCATAAATCTTGCTTTGTACTTCTCAATGCTTCCATCTGCAACATGCTTAATCTTGAATAGCCATTTAGAAGATACCACAGACTTGCCCTCGAGTCTAGGAACAATGTCCCAAACATCATTCTTAAGAATTGACTGATACTCCTCTGTCATAGCATCTTTCCAAACCTAATGACAAGATGCTTCCTCAACACAGGTAGGCTTGGATTCTATAATCTGACTCATCAAGGCAACATAACTGGACAACTTATGTGGCCTTTTGCTTTCTCTGAATGTGCCTCTAGGAGCTCCAAAGCTTTCAGCCTCTTGCATAGTACGACTGGCCCATAGAGGTCTCTTTCTCCCAACAACCATGTTAGTAGGCCCATCAGTAGGTTCCAAGGGTTCAACAGGATTAATATCTTCTTTTGGTTTTGAAGTCTCCCTTTGAATCTCAGGAGTATGGTCAACTTCCATATCCTGAGGAGACTCTTCATTATCAATCTCCATATGAATCCCCCTGGATCTTCTGAATGCGACATCTTCCTCGAATGTGACATCCCTACTGATCTCGATCAACTTCTGACCTGGAATGTATATTCTGTAGGCTTTTGATGTCTCACTGTAACCCAAATATTCCCTTCTTGCCGTAAAGGCTCCAACTTGGTTCTCTTTTCCTTGGGAACATGAATATAGACAGGACATCCAAAGATCCTCAAATGACTGACTTCAGGCTTCTTCCCTGTAAAAGCTTCTTCTGGAGTCATGTTTTCCAAGACCTTATGAGGACTTCTATTCTGAACATATACACCGTCCTGGAAGCTTCTGCCCATAAGAAGGTTTGCAAATCTTGATCATGAATCATGGCCTTTGCTGCTTCCATGATTGTCCTGTTCTTCCTTTCTGCAACACCATTTTGTTGAGGATTATAGGGAACAGAACTCCCTCTTAATCCCTGCATCAATACAAAAATTCCGAAAACTGCCAGAGGTGTATTCTCCACCATTGTCAGATCTGAGGACTTTAATTCTTTTACCAGAAAGATTTTCTACCAAGGCTTTAAACTCTTTAAACCTATCCAACACTTCCTCAGACTCTTTAGATTTCAAAAAATAAATCCAAGTCTTTCTAGAGTGGTCATCAATAAAAAGAACATAATACAAGAATCCACTCGAAGACGGAACAAACATAGGACCACATAAATCAGAATGAATAAGGTCTAAAATACACTTAGATCTATTTTCTCTACTATGAAAAGGGGCTTTTATATTCTTACCCAATGCGCAGCCCTTGCAAGTACCTTCGTGTTTCTGGTTGAGCTTAGGAAGGCCCAACACCACCTTCTCCATGATAGGTAAGGCACGGAAGTGTAGGTGAGCCAATCTCCAATGCCAAAGATCACATAGACTTGAAGAATCATGAACCAACGCTTGTAAAGGACGTGTGCAGACCTTGTAAAGACTTTCATGTCTAACTCCAATTACTTGAGCATCCTTGAAGCTAGAGTTCTCCAACCACACTAAAAATTTGCCTTTGGAGAAGGCAACATGATATCCTTTATCTTCCAAGGCTGAAATAGAAATAAGATTGCGCTTGATTCCAGGAACATAAAGAACATTACTCAACTGAAGTGTGATGCCGGAATCCAAATGAAGTGAAGAGGTCCCAAATCCTTTCACGGAGTAGCTAGCATCATCTCCAATAATGACTTGCTCGGAAGACTCCTTCTCCACCAAACTTGATAAGTTCTCCTTAAAACCAGTGATATGTCGTGAAGCACCACTGTTGATCAGCCAAGTGTTGGTGTTGTTAGGTACACTGCTTGCCAATGCTGAGTAGAACAAATATTCACTTGAATCCTTTTGCGGAGAAGCATCATCAACATCTGCAACGGTAACTTGTTGCTTAGGTCTAGTTGGACAATACTTGGCAAAGTGCCCAAACTTATCGCACCTAAAGCATTGAATCTTGGACATATCCCTCTTCTTCTTGAATGGAGGTGCATCATCATTTCCCTTGTCCCGATTCCTCTTGAAGAATCCTTTCCTTCCATCTTTTCCTTTCTTCTTTGAAGCATGGGAGGCAAGAACATGAATGTCTTCATTCTTTGAACTTTGACCAACGCCTCTTGCCACCAACCTTGATTCCTCTTGAATGCCTTGATTCCTCTTGAATGCAATCTGATCTTAGGCGATCAAACTTAGGTAATTTTGATCTTGCACTGATTCCTTGAATGTAAGATTCCCAAGACAAAGGTAGACCATTGAGAGCAAGCGTAGTCAAGTCTTTGTCATCAACCATATGCCCTATTGTCGAGAGCTGATCTCTCAAATCTGCAATCCTCATAAAGTATGCAATCATTGATTCACCTTTTGCCATCTTCACATGATGAAGTTGTTGCTTCAGTGCAAGCGCTCGGCTGGTATTGTTGATTTTGTACATCTCTTCCAATGTTTTGAACATGTCTCTCACTGTCTTCAACTTAGAAACGATAGGCACAATATGATCCTTGACGGAATCAACCAATATCTTCATTGCTTTAATATCTTTGTTCACCCATTGTAACTTCGTTTCTTCCTCCTCAGGTTCAGGAGCGTTGGACTCTACGAACTCACCCAAGTCATTTTCACGCAAGGTAAGCATGATCCTAAACCTCCATGATGTGAAGCTAGATGCACCCTCGAGTCTATCCTCGATCTTCAACCCGTTCACCATCTTGACTAATGCAGATAGATGAACAACTAGGGTAGTGCTGATTAGGAATAATCTGATCACGATCCTCTCAAACCTACTCTGATACCATGTAAATTTTAATGATCAGATTTAATGTACAGAAAATTAATTCAAATCAGACACAATAACACAGCAGATACCCTGGGAAAACCCTCCTCTTGAGGGAGAAAAACCTAGCAACAAAGATCTCTCTTATATATATAAATAGTGGCAACAATTCTCTTTACAATGAGGCCAATCACAAGGCCAGTATTCAGCACCAACTTTAGATGCAAAACAGATAATAATCTGCCCTTCCTTGAAACCTAAATCTGCACTTAGAGAAATTCGCAATCTGCTCTTGGAGAAAATTCACACTTGAATGAAGGAGAGAAACGAACTTGCTTGATGATAGAAAGGATGGAAATGACCTTGTATAAATACACAATGAGAGAGGTCGCACCTCTTCATGTACAAGGTCGGCCAAAATAGAGAAATATAATTACAATTAAAATATGCGAATTACAAGGTTGGTCGGCCCTTTTAGAAATTACATTGTTGCCAAGTGAAGCGCCCCTTCACATTAAATATCACATATAAATAAATAGCCGATAGGCTATATTAATTTATGTCTTCACTCGTGGCTAGAAGGATGAACCCGAAGCTGCCATATCATTAACACCTTTGGCCCTTAAGTGTGCTCTCAATGCGAAATGGGTGGTGTTTGGAAGTTTGAGTGATTGTGGCAAGAGTCACATGTTCCTCTTCCTCGTATCTTGCCTTCTTGCATCTGTTTTCCTTCATCTCTTCGTCGGTGATTGCCTCTATTTTGTGTGCTCGACCCTTACTTTGACATCTATGCCCGGGTGACCATTCCACATTGCAATGGCGACAAGGGTTCTTCTTTCTTTTCACAAGTGTGCCCACGCTCCCATGGTTTTCTGCATTTAAAGCACAAACCCTTCTCTTTAAGTTCATCTCGTTCTTTCTTAGTGAGGGGAGTGCGGTGTGAGTCACCTCTTGTGTGTGAATGCTTACCATGATTGTTGGTAGTTTTATTATTGTTTGCTGTTGATGTTTCCAGCCTTAAGGCCTTTTCTATGGCATCCTGCAGATTCATTGGGTTAAGAGCACTTGCAATCCCTCTAAGGGACTCTCTTAGCCCTTTCACAAATAGGTAGGTGAGTCTATCTTCCTCTACCCCTCAAACTCGGACTGAGAGTTTCTGGAATTCTGTTATGTAGTTTTCTACCATTCCCTGCTGCTTAAGCTGAGTGAGTTTTTTTGAAATCTTCTTGGGGGTGTTTCCTGTCGAACCTCTTAATAAGTTTTTGTGAAAATTCTTCATATGAGGTTATATTTTGGTGGCCTTGGGTGTGGATCCCATGGTGCCACCATTCATGGGCTAAGCCCTCTAAATGTAATATAGCAAATTGGAGTGCATCTTCCTCTGTCATTGGGCTGAGGGTGAAGTAGGTGTTTAGCTTTTGCAGCCAAGCATGTGCAGAGATTTTGTTGGATCCATCAAAATTGGGCAGGGAAATTTTATTTACTTTATGTCTCAAATCTTTATTTGGTAGTATCCTCCATTGCCTAGGAACTTCGTGCCTCTTGGCTTGACAAAATTCTCTAAATGACACAAGTTCCCTAAGTTCTGGGTCAAGATCTCTATATGCTCTAAGAATCTCCTCCGTACGATTTGGGATATGATCCCACTCTTCCTCGCTTCTGGGTGTATCTTCTCTAGGTATGAAGGGGGGTTTGGGTACTCTAGATGAGGATGACCCATTATTAGCCTCTGAGTGATTTGAACCCATGTCCCTCCCATTTGAGGGGTTGTTTTTCAAGTTATTGAGTGAATTTTCCATGTTTTGTAAGGCTTGGGCGAGTACTTGGTTTGACTTTTCTATTCCTTTATTTTGGTTTAAAAGGGTCTGGTTAGTTTGTTCCATGAAAGCCCTTAATTCATTTGCTAGCTGTTCAGCCATAGTTCCCTTCCTGTGATATGTTCGCATTCACCCCACCCTACAGGATGGCAGGATTATGCTCTGATACCAATTGTAATGTCCCTTATTAAATTTGTCCTAGAAAAAGAATGCACAAGTCAGAGTAAGGGTTCATTTTATGTTCACATAATTCATCTTAAAAGGCCTATTCATACCATTAATTAATATCAACTACACATTTATTTCCAATATTAACATCTGAGAATAGGAGAAGTGCAATGAGTTCTTTTAAATTTAGCTTTTGAGATGAATGCATTAGATAATTAACATATACACAAGATATAAATTACTTGAAACCAAATACACACATGTCATAGTCTATCATTACTACGCTCTACTGGGATAGACTCTTGCCTATATCTCTCTTTCGTAAACCTCATTGAAAGAGGGACACATTACAGTGCTGAGGGTGTGTGACCAATCTCCAAGTGGATTCCCTCAAGGTAATCTTACCCGTCTTGGGACATCCATCATGGGATCAACTTAGCCTTTCCCTCCACAACCATCCTCTGTTTGGTGGGTATTAGCGACAAAGATTTCTGGCTCTAAATCTATCCTCCAGTAAGTCGTAATAATTTATGAAGAAAGCAATAATCGCTGTAAGCAACATTATTGCTTATCGATATTCATAATTCCCAATACTTAGCAATAACACATTGCTTGTAGTATTTGTTCTTACTATAGACATGACTAATTTATCTATTCTTAAATGATTTATGCTGCATTTTAAAGTGATTCGATTGCATCCAGATATACGTGTTTTATAAGCATGATACACATTAATATGAGACCAAATCTGCAGTGATGGAGCATTGGTTTTGAGCAATCATACTTACCTGGGTTTATGCGTCTCCTGAACACGATCAAGCTTCTTTTCCTTCCGCAATGCTTCTCCTCTTTCACGTTTTCCCTTGCTTTTTTCCTTGAGCGCCCCCTTTGAGATCTGTAGGGACGCATCCCTTCTTGTCTGTAGGCACATCGGTGGAGACACCACCTTCTCAAGGGACGCGTCATGTCTGAAGACTTTTCAGTAATCTATCGTTAAGTTTGTTAATTTCATAAATTCATACAAATTGTGTTTGCTTGAAGATAACAATTTAAATACTTTCATTTCTTTTATTATTCATTATATTATTATAGTCGAGATGTGAATAGCGACTATGTTGAAAAACAAAGATTATAAAAACAAATGTTTCAATTCTTTATTTGTATTTTCGAGGGTTATGACACATGACCATGTTATTAGAAGTGGATTCAAATCCTGAATTTATGTAGGAAATGCTTTGGTGGCTATGTACGAAAAAAAGAAATGTCATCAATTAGGCATGTCAAGTGTGCACATTAAGTATTTGACATGATTCCTCAACTAGATGTCATGTCTTGGAATGCTATCATTATGTGTTATAGTAGGGATGGGTGGTTTAAAGAAGCCTTGGAATTGTTTGTTGAAATGTAGCTGATTGGCATTGAACTTGGCTTGTCCACTATGGTTTGTATTATTCCGTTGTGTGCCTTCCTAGGAGATTTACAATGGGGTAAGGAAATCCATGGCCACACAATTAGGATTGGGTTATGGGGTGGCATTTTGTCTATAGTTCCTATGCTTTGTTAGAAGAGGTCCTCCAACATTTTTTATGCTAATTATAATAGGTAGCATGTCGTTTTGTTTGGTATAATGATTTCATATGCTAACATCCTACCACACAACACGATATTGGCAACATCTATGCTGTTAGTTTTGTGACCGTTATTATTGTCACAACTATGTTTTGTTAGTTTAGGGATTAAATTTGTTACATGAATAATTTGGAAATTAGTCTTAGATGTAGACTTGCTAAGATGAGGCTACCATTTCGTAATATCATCTACACATTAATACACTTCATAGTAATGAGTTGTCTCTTTGGTGATCTATGATCAATATTCTATCTTGAATTTTGGCCCATGGGTATTTATTTTGAGATGCTAGCTAATTTATGAGACAAGATTATATGTGCAAAATATATGATATCACTTACTACTAACCATTAAGATCACCATTAAGATCATATTTAGCTACGAGTGTAAGTGTGAATATTATATATTTAGTGAATTGGACTATTATTATAAAAATATTGGGTTACACCATAACGTAAATGGAATCAAAAGATTAATAATATATTATTATTTGATGTATATCTTCATATATTGGTCCAATGGATAAAGTGTTGCCAATTGTCTAGAACCTAGAGTACGACTTGGATATTTACCATGCTTAGAGCAATTTTGTAATTATCGTTGTATGTCTTTTGAGGGTCAAGAGGATTTTATGTAGCCTTGTTGATGCACGCCAAGTTACATCCAAGGAAAATTCCTATTTGATTATGATACTTGCTTTTATAGAACCATGTTGTCATGGGACCTCACTTGGACCCATGTCAATGTTTTTGCATAATTGATGCATGGTAACAATATTTTGACTACTACTTTATAGGGATGTACACTCTTTACCAATGCTCTATTCTTAGATTGAGTCAGGATTGCCTAGCAACTTTGTACCTAAGTATGTTTGGATCTCCATGTTTGGAGAGACATATCTTGGATAATAGTATTATTGAAAAAACCTAGCTAATGCTTATTCTCTAGCGTGAGACAATCTTAATGTTGTATAGAACCTTGGTGATTTTGCAAGGAAGAATCAATATTATTTTGGTAAGGTTTAATTATCTCCTCTTGACTGGAAAATTGTATTACCCTTATTTATTAATTGGACGAGGGTTTTTTTGTGTAGGAATTCTAGGTGTATGTCAATTGAGAGAGACCTTGTAAGGAGAACTACATGGGACTTTGATTTTGTTTGGAAGCAAGTATGTAGGTAGTCCTTGGGTGAAGGATGCACTTGTGACCCAAATTTGTAGGGGAGTGTTTAGGGGATAAATTGAAGGTTTGGGGTTGTTCCTAAACTGTTTGACCTTCCCTCTTCAATATGCTTCTGTTTGAAGCTGAAATTTGTATTAGATGGCTATGAGTGAGTTAAGGAAAATTGATAACTTGTATCTAATAATGATGTAAAATTAGGCTATGAGGATTTAATGGGATGAACAACAAGTATTCTTATTTGTTACGGATGGTCTACATGTAGCTATGTGCTTGATTTTGGTTTGAGCTTGGGATGACATTCCTTATGATTGCCTATGCCATTTGTAGAAAAAAACTATAAATATTATTGAATAAGGTTTGATATTTTTCCCTTGTATTTGTCAAATAAAGAATATGTTTTTGAATGAAGTGAGTAGATTTGTTACTTTATAAGTTGGTATTTGTTATGTGTGCGTGTTGAGTAGAATCCAACTCATGTGGGTTCTATGTGTTATCTTGGATGGTCACTTGGTTGTCAAATTGCAGTGTTGTTCTCTGAAGTTTGGTGGCTGTGTGAATTATGGCATTTGGCATGATCTTGTGATTAAAATTATGATAATCATCTTTTATTTCATCCTCCTTGGCCTAGGGACCATGTATCTTTAAAATGGAGGGTTCACTTTATATTTTTCTATTACTATTCATTCATAAAGTGGAAAATGTTATAACTTAAGTGAATAGTATTCACTTTAATGAATAGTGTTTTCAATGTTAAATTATAAATATCATGAGAAGAAGTTCGACCCATTCAAGCATGATGTTATTTTCTTCATTTGGCATGTGAGAGTGGTTGTGGAGGAAGAGGGAGGCTAGGGTTTCCTGATTTCTGGTAGTGGGTAAGCCTGAAGGGGGCTTGGTTTTTAGTTTGGAGTTGCTTGAGGGTGTGAAACATCACCTTAAGGTTGCTGGTCAGTTTTTGGATGCTTCATTTGGAGACATAAGTTGCTGTTTGCAGGTTATTCAAGCTAATTTCTGAGTGGTTTTTGGCTGCCATAGACTCCATTTCCGTTTGCACAAGAGCTGCTTGCATTTTGAAGAGTTTTGGGGCTGTTTAGAAGAGCTACAGCCAGCCGCCCCTCTCTTGAGGGTTTAATCAGCAAAATAAAAAGAAACGCCTCTTCTAAGAGGCTGCAACTTCACCAAAAGGGGGTGCCCTTGCCCAAGGAAGCTTCCCATTTTGGATTTTGGCGGGAGAAGTTTGGCTCTCGAAAGTAGTGTGCATTTCATTGGGGTTTGGTACTGTAACAAGTTACTATTCACAAAGCTATATGGCTGTAAGTTAAGTTTGGTACAAGATATATTTAGCTTTAAATCTGATGTAAGTTATCTGTTGTATGTATCTTATTATGTAATGAAGAAATCATATTTGGCCACTAGATTGAACAATGTACTTAAGGTTGTTTCAGTAGTTTAGTTTATTTGAAGTTTCCATTGCATGTATATGCTTGTTGGTACTTTAGCATTATTGGTAAAGAAACTCAAAAACAAGAAAAAAAGAAATACAAACCCAAAACAAAAAAATCAGACTGATAGAACTCAATAAAAAACAAATCAGCAGAGTTGTGGAACACTACAACTTGGCTAGTATTTGTGAACCTCTGTGATGTGTAGATTATGTGTACATGGCTATAGGACCCCCACATGTGAAAACGAAGTTTAATACTGGAGTAGTTAGTAGGCTATCATTGGACTGTGCCTATGATTGATGCTTGGAGCTATCGATGTATTTTATGGACTAGTTGGCATTCACCTATATCACAGAGGTGAAATATTGTTAGGGGCTATCCTATATGTGATATTGTAGCAGTTGAGCTGGTTGTTACCCTTATTGTGCAAGCAATGGAAATTGGAGTCAACCATTGTATCAAGAGGGTTAGCAAGTAGTCACCTATAGCATGGAGGTGATCATGTCATGGGCTACCCATGTTGTGAAGGGGTTAGTCGACATATCACCAAGGCCATGTGTTATATGTTTGGTACTACTCCCTTCTAGGGTGGACAAACTTGTCATCAATGGCCTAGGGGTGATAGATGACAAAATCCATCGACTCAATGGTTTAGTGGGCTATGGGAATCTTATTAAAGAACTTGTGTGTTTTGTTACACTTACTCCTTATTTGGTGATGATCGCAAGTAGTATGGGATACTTGCCCCTCATCATGGTTGGTGCAGAGGATCGGGGAAATGATGGGACTCGTGATGTAGTATGGGATGCATTGACATTCCTTTTCTAGTTGGAATGCATACACGTATAGGTGTTAGCCACTCATTGTCTATGTGTTAGTCACTCATTGTGTACTTGTGTAAATGAGGTTGGATATTGTGTCCACTGTTAGACTTATGCCCTTACCAATGATGACATCAAATAGTATGAGATACTTGACTGTTATCATAAATGGTAGTGGAACGGAAAAAATGATGGGACCCATTGTTTAGTATGTGATGCATTGACATTCCTTTTCCAGATGAGATCTACTTACGGGATTATATGATTGTGAATTAGGTAGTGGTATGATGCATGTAGTAGGTTGCATCCATTTCCATTGACCATTTGAGTTTTATGTGAAATGTGATGTATGTGTGGATTGTTCTCCCTAGATATATGTGATGTATACTTAAGCTAGTCACTATTGTACTTGTGATGTGCATATGAGCTAGTCACTAGTGTACTTGTGATGTGCGTATGATCTAGTCACTGTTGTATTTGTGATGTGCATATGAGCTAGTCACATTGTACTTGTGATGTGTGTATGAACTTGTCACCCTATTTATAAGTGATGTATGTTTGAGCCAATCACTGTCAATGAACTTGGGATTTTGGAATGATATTGACCCTATGTGGTTTTGTGTGTGTTTGTACACTAATGATTGGTATGGAACCAACACTTAATTGGAAGCTTACACTTAATGAATAGTCATGATTAAAGCCAAATCAAATATCTAATACAAAAGGAGATGACCATTTTTCTCTATCATTGGCATGCGAATTACAGAGCTTTTGATTCCCTGAAAGGGGATGCATAGGCAGTATCATCATGAATGAACCCTCGAGGTTTAGGTCTAGGGATGACCCTAACGTTGAGAGCTTACAACTTTCTAGTGTAAGCATATGAGTGGTGGTGTAGGGTTGTCACAATGGTGATTGGAGAAGAAATGAAGTTAGTGGTTCTAAGCTAGATGGAAGATGCTTGGTCAATTAAGCTGGTAGGTGTTGTGAATTGAAACAAAAAAATAGTAGTAAGCGAGGGGTTGTTGCTACATATTATATTATGTTTGTATGGTATCATTGGCGACCCTTGTACAAAATCTATTCTAATGACTATTTATGTAAACCTTCAATAATTAACACAAAACTTTCATTCCATCAATAGGGGAACAAGCATCAAGTAAAATCATGATGTGTCTTTATCTGAATTATTTAAAGATTATAAGCAATAGCAATATTAGAAGTAATTGAAGTTATTAATATATTGCTAATTTCCTAAATAATGGGAATTTCCAATAAAATAGGATGTAGCAGATGTGAAGTCCTTGTCTGTATGTTTTATGACAGTAAAACATCTTGTTTTGGCATCAATTTTTTTGAATAGATTTCTTCTTGTTCAGTACTTAAAAATATAAAACAGCAATACGAGTTTGTCATTTGGTAGACCAGAATTGTGAAATTTCATCTCATATATTTGGGCAAGTTGATGCTATAGATGGATTGCTAAATGGTCATGGAGGGAGCATATACTTACCTCTTCATTTTTGTGTGGAGTCTTGTTGATATATTCCATGGTTTTTATTTGTTATAGAAATTCACATGCCATATGAAAATGGACAGTGTAGTGGGTAAAAAGTTGAAGATGTAATGAAATTGTGTGTGAGTAGTTAGAGACTTCTATTTTTCTTCTTGATTTTGTCCTCATCCCTCTTTCTTGGACACATAAGCCAAATGTCTTTGTGTTCATTGTGTGCATCCACTCTTTGGAGCCACCTTTATCTTTTTTTGTTGTTTTATATGGAAGCTGAGAACAAAGATTTTTGTTGTTGCTAGGAAGATTTATGAATACTTGTGTGCTGCAGGTATGGGGATTTGGAGCTTACTATCCTTTCATCTGAGATATCTTCTCTAGATTTGCGAGGAGCTGTACACCGTGGTGTGGGTGCTCAAGGAGTTGAACTTAGTGAGACTGTTAGGAGGATGGAAGAATCTGTTCCACAAGTTATGGTCTTACTTGAAGCAGCTGTTGAGAGGTGCATAAGCTTTACAGGTGGTTCTGAGGCAGAGGCACTTATTCGTACGCTAGATGATATAATGCTTCAATATCTAGCAATGTTGCATGAAACATTGAAGTCATTGCGATCTGTATGTGGGGTAGATCAATCAGCACATGGTGATTTAATTGGTCCTAAAAAAGAAAGTGGCCCTGACAAAAGGGAAGGTTTACATGGTTCAAACTTATTAGACATGGTTTCAGATGAAGAGGAGTGGTCAGTTGTCCAAGGAGCATTACAGATTCTTACTGTTGCAGATAGTCTAAGCAGCCGTTCATCTGTTTTTGAAGCTTCCTTGCGTGCCTCTTTAGCAAGATTAATCACCTCTCTGCAGATTTCAAATGTTCTTACAAGCGTAGGTCAAACCCGCATTTTTGGTGCAGATGTTGCTGGGAGTGAAGAACTTTCCAAGGGCAGTATAGCTACACTAGATATGGCAGCTTTGCGCTTAATTGATGCTCCGGAAAAAACCAGAAGGCTTTCTAATCTATTGGAGCAGGTATGAGCCACTATTGAGTCCATGTTAGGCATTTATATGAACTCTACTGACGTACTTTAATTATAGCTCATCTATGGAAGTAATGGTACTATGAAATTTTGGAGTTACTGTCAAACTGTTTGATAAAGTCAGTCTGCAGTATGGATAGAAATCGTGCAAAAATCAGTCCTCTAAACTTTTTGTAAATATGCTGTTATTTGCAGTCTTATAAGATCTTAGTTCCTTCTTTTTTCTTTGTGGATCTTGTTTGAAAGATTACTTAGTTCTGATTTAGTGTAGAAATTCTGCTTCAGGAGAAAATTTTCCAAATTTGAAAATGCTATACCTGACCATGAATTTTCTGTTCCTCATGATTTGACAACATCGATTTCCCTGAACTGTTCAAGTTGGATTGAGTTCAACAGGACATTGATTAGACCTAAAAACTAAGTTCAATTACCCTAAACTGTTCAATTTGCTTCTGTTGCAAGTCGATATTGAAGTTCTTTAAACATCTTAGAAGGCATTTGTTGAAGCCAAATGGATCCTAGGGAAGAAAATAGTGGGTTGCCACTATAAGAGATAATTTTCATAGATATTCAGGAGTTGTGTACATAGACACCATAGTTCTCTTCATAGTCAAAAAACAATATGTGGAGTTACTGATTTCTGTATATCAGGCTTAATATTTAGCATAGTTGTCAAACTTGGTAAGTACTTGCAAGTTTTTTCGCTTTGTGAGTACTCACAAGGTTTATTTGCAGAATTTATTTGCTGAGTTTTCCAGTTGACTCGCCATGCCAGCCAGTAACATGTCAAAATCGCGGTAGAAAATGTGGGTTAAACACTCCAAAAATTTTGTTTTTTGGCTTTATAAGCATTGCTTTTTCCCTTCTAGGAAATTATGAAAATGGTTTGTGCCATAAAGGTCTGTGTGGTTTTGGAGGTCTTCATTTGGGCTGCTTCTTGACCCCACTGGGGTGTTGCATAAAATTTATGTTTTTTCAAAAATTTAAATGTTTTTTAAGTTGCTGAGTTTTGCTGAGTACTCTTCGAGTTAATTTTTTTGGGCTTGCTGAGTACTCTTTGACAGTGAGTCTGTGAACTATGATTTAAAGGAATTGCAAAACAAAGGAGCTTTCTCAGTCAAAGTAACAGCCATTGATTTTGAAAGCTATACAATTTTGAATGTTTGAGGCATAGAAGCAAATATCTTTCTTGGGAATTTCTTGGCATACCAAAAGATAAAGATATTTTCAACTCAGGAAAAAACTAGGAAAATATTGGGGACCCAAAAAATGCAGTAAAATCCAAAAAATAAAGAAGAGAAACAACTGATGTTTTTTACATTTAAAGCCATCCTAATTACATAGAAGGTGAGAGTGTAAATAAATGAGTGTACACCATACATTTGAAAAATGGATTTTTTTCATTGATTTTGAGATTGCTGATTACAGACAATTGTAATATAAATCTCTTTAACGATGTTAATAAACAACTCTGTCAGAATGATAATGAATCCTTCATGCAATAAAACATAACTAAGGTAATTATGACCTGGTAACCTTACCATTATCTTTAACTATCAAGTCCAAGAGACAAATCTATACACAAAATGGTAACTACAGTTGACAACAACAGTCTAACCTTTTCACCTCTTCAAATACCTTGTAAGTTTACAACAGTGGCATTGATCATGCCTGGCATGTCAGGATGACAATGTCCTGTCTTAATAACGCTTCATATTAATCATTTGATCAACAATATTGACAGTAGTATTGATGCCCATATTGCTTGATCATAATACTAATAAGAATGCTACTGAACACCCTACTGGTAAAAAGTGATACAGATAACAATAATGACAGAATGCTACTGATTAGTGATTATATTAGGATTACTAACCACAGAAGGATGGTTATGTCAAAAAACAATAATGATGAGAACAATCTCACATCAATAATACAACTATGTTTACAAATGAAGTAATGACAACAATATTCATTAATAAGTAGAAATGACAAGACAATGACAGCCCTAACATCTGTGATTCAATAATAATGACACGTCAAAGGATAGCATAATCATTTGCAGTTTTGTCTAGTTATGACTCTGCTGATGAATCATAAATATTAAATAATGATGGCATCATTCACTGTTATCAAACACAACAGTGATAATCACTAATCACAATAAGAATGTCATGCTCCCTATTTACAAGGTTTTCTAACCCAATTATACTGTCTTCACAGTTGTAGATAACTATGTTCATTTTTGAAATAATGACAGCAGTGATTGCCGTTGTCCCTTGGCAACAGATCTAATTGACAGTTACACCATTCTAAGTGTTTAACCTGTTTATAAAAGTTCCAGAGAAGAATGATAAAAAATATTGTAGGTCTATTGCTTATATAAAAAACAAACTAGTTTATTGTGATATTACCAGTGATATATTGCTAATAATATCATGATATAGTCGGGAAAATTTTGGTCAAAGTTGCAGCCAAAGATATTTTGAAAAACTCGCGATATTTTCAAGAAAATATCAGGAACCCCACTGAGAAAAGATGTATAGGAATAGATCGTGCTATTTTAGAAATATCTGCTTCTATGGTGTGAGGTGGAAGCTAAAGCAAAGTTCTTTTCGTGACACTCTTTTATATTACATAATTTTTGCTTGATATTTCCTGTGTAAGAGATGCAGTACAGAATTGTGTTGTATATTGGAACTTCATTCTAGTGATGGTT
Source organism: Sequoia sempervirens (assembly GCA_007258455.2). Classification (NCBI taxonomy): domain Eukaryota; kingdom Viridiplantae; phylum Streptophyta; class Pinopsida; order Cupressales; family Cupressaceae; genus Sequoia; species Sequoia sempervirens. Next base: position 129,774 of record VDFB02319951.1, read on the forward strand.
TACCAACAGCCATCAATCCTTTTGGTAAAACTTATGTGAAAGTCAATTGTATGTGACATTGTATACTTGACAAATAAAATTTCACTTGTGGATGATTACAACTTTTCTGTACACTTGATTTATTAGGATGCCATATTTCTGTGCCGTATGTTTACTGCATTTAGTGGTATCTTGTCTTTCTATGTTGTTTCTTGTATTGACTGTATGGATTGTATTGCACCCAAAATATGATCTTTGTCCTATTGCGTGTTTGCTAAGTTGGTAACTTGTAATGAGGTGCACAACTAGACACGTTTTTGTCAAATGCCTGGTTACAAGAGTACTGTAATAAAGAGTACTGCATTGAATATGGCGGAGTCTTCAATGGTAGAGCTCATAACACACATAAGACCATACAATCAAATATTATAATTGTTCTATTAATAGCAGCATTAATCGTTTGGGGAAAAAATCGGCAAACCAAAAATTCAGGATTTTTTTAAAAAATCAGGAAAAGATCGGGAAAAAATCGGATTTACAAAAAAAAACAAAAAATTGAAGAAAAATACTTTTTTTTAAAATTTAATGGCATTTCCATAGCATACAGACATTGAGAGCAAATAAAATACAGAGTTCAATCCATGAATTATAGAAAATAGATTTTTGTTGGTTATATTCATATCGCTGATTACATTGCACAAAACATACTGCAACTGCATAAATATCAGATGATGACAGTTGTCTATGCTACCACATTTTTCATACATGTCTACCAAAGCATTTTATCAAACAGTTCACTGCCTTGCTACTATGGCTAAAAGCCTAAAGACAGGTGCTTTTGAACAAGTTATGGATGCTTGGAAAAAATCTATCAAAGCATAATAGTAAGCAATAGCATAGACAAGGCAGTGAACTGTTTCAAAAAATGTCTCAAAGAAATGTGGTCTCATGGTGATGGAATGCCATGACAATCCATAGCAATTTGCATGTCATGGCATTCGTCATGGCATTCCATCACCATGAGACCACATTTCTTTGAAGCATTTTTTCAAATAGTTCACTACCTTTCTATGCTACCACATTTTTCATACATGTCTACCAAAGCATTTTATCAAACAGTTCAGTGCCTTCATGCTATGGCTAAAAGCCTAAAAGAGGTGCTTTCAAACAAGCTATGGATGCTTGGAAAAAATCTACCAAAGCATAATAGTAAGTAATAACATAGACAAGGCAGTGAATTGTTTGAAAAAATGCCTCAAAGAAATGCAGTCTCACGGTGATGGAATGCCATGACAATCCATAGCAATTTGCTTGTCATGGCATTCGTCATGGCATTCCATCACCATGAGACTAAAAGCCTAAAACAGGTGCTTTCAAACAAGCTATGGATGCTTGGAAAAAATCTATTAAAGCATAATAGTAAGCAATAGGCCATGGTCTCATGGTTTTTTTTGCGCGAAAATTAGCTCGATTTTATTCTCGTTTTTTTGCAGATTTTATACACGTTTTTTTGGCGATTTTGTAGTTTGAGACAGAAAAAAATCATTGACCAAAAAGTCAACAATTTTTTCAAAAAATCGGGGAAAAAATCGTCCAACCTGCAGATTTTTTAAAAATCGCGATTAATCGGGATTTTTTGCAGATTTATGCTTCTATGCAGTTCTATAGATGTTTTACGTCTATCAAAAATTGCTTGAGGTTCAAGTATTGGTTCCCTTTTTTGGTTCTTGATAATTTTGTTTGGGTAAGACATTCATTTAATTCCAGAACAGAACAAGGATGCAAAATACCTGCAGTCTTATTTATTTGGTGGACTTTTTGCATATGCCACCTTTTCAGCTTGTACTTCTTCTTTGTCCCTTGTTTTAATTATTTTTTCTACAAGGATGGAATTTTATGTTGAAATACTCTTTATCAGCAGTGTTGGATTGTCTGCTTCTGGTTGATTTGTGCTATAAACAAGTGCTAGAGTGGTACATACATATTACAATCATGATTGCTCCATTTTAAGAATTGAAATTTCTTGTTATGATGGCACACGATCTTTTCATTTGTGGTGCTTCATACTCATTGATGGTAATGAATGGTGCTATCTTGGATAAGATTTGATTAGGTTGCATTCAACTTGTAGTCTACAAGATGTACTCATGTATGCAGCTGTTGTTCTTTATCAACAGTCAAAGTTCAGCCAAAACAAAAAAAAAAAAACAGTCAAAGTTCAGAAGTAACATTCTAGGTTGTTGATCTTTCCAAATTAGTAATCAATGGAGAATGAATAATTTTATCATTATAAAATTAATTCTTTCCTATGTTACATGGGAACCTGTCTCCCACCCTCTCCTGAAACCCTATACCCCCGGGACACAGGGACAGCAGGGGACATCCCCTGTCCTTGAGGTTTATGGGGATATGTACCTGAAACTCACGTTTTAGAGGCCCTACAAACCAGTATATCTGGCCATCCTTGAGACATCTGTGATGTTTCTTGATCCTCTTGGGGCTGTCCAGATGTCCACAATTTTTTTTGGTTTAAAAAATAGTGTTTTTTTTAGTAAAGCGAAAAATGTCTATTGCTGAAAATGTGAAAAAATATTTTTCTTTATTGCTGCTATACTAGGATCAATGAACATTTAACATTGAATAATGAATTTGATGCATTTTATGATCATCCAAACTTGAATCTTAATGTCATGTATAGCTAAACTTGTAAAAATCTCTCTTCATATATGCTGCAATTTTTTAAATAGAAAAAAAAAAATCTCTATCTATCCATCTGTAAATTACATATTGTCAAACACAAATTCCTTCTGTTTTTAAAAAATGTAACTGATTAAGATAACTAAATGTTGTTTATGGGAAACAATGTTATATATAGCCAATTTGCCATGAAAATATGCACAGGGTTTCCTCAGGTATGATGCTTTTCTTACAAATACTATTTGTAAGTTTGGTTTATAACAGCATATACTTACAAGGAAATGCACCTTATATTAAACTAGCACAGATCCAAACAAACATGGGTCTGATAAATTTCATCAGAAATGTTTTACTTCCAATGGTTTTGCTCCCACGGTGATTGTCATTTTGAGTTCTTGGCATTCCTTGTGTCCCTTTTTTCCCATCCCTTCAATCTCGTCCCGTGTAGCATCCACTGAGCAACTAAAGTCTCCTTGTTGCCAAAAGAGTTTGGGCATAGATGAGTTTACTAGATGATGGGATTTTGGTGTACTGTGAGCAGAGGATAGAAATCAGAAAATATTAGTCAAATTTCTAAAATAACTGTATATTCTGTTTGGTATAAATTACTTTTGAATCTTGTTATAGAATTTTACCATTCAATGATACCAAAATGTTGTTTGTCATTCCGATTCTCTTATTGCATTTTCCATTTTAGTAATATCCAATTGACATTGAATCTTGTTATAGAATTTTACCATTCAATGATACCAAAATGATGTTTGTCATTCCGATTCTCGTATTGCATTTTCCATTTTAGTAATATCCAATTGACAATTTTATTATTCTACGTATAGTAGCATCCAACTATTATTATTTCATTTCTTGAATGTTGTTTTACTTAAACTGCTCATAAAATCCAACTTCTATGAGCTATTATTGCACTATCTTTCTTAATTATTAAATGTGTTGTAAATTAGATGAGGTTGTGATGGTACTTAGCCTCTGTTTGTGCAGGCAAAGGATCCTCGATTTCATGCTCTTCCACATACATCTCAAAGGGTTGGAGCGTTTTCAGATGCTGTCAATGAACTTGTCTATGAGGTTTTAATATTAAAAATTCGTCACAGGCTGAAGGATGTCTCTAGAATGGCAATCTGGACATCAGTTGAAGAAGATAATGCTTTTTCTTTACCCAGTTTTAGTGCCTATCCGCAACCATACATTACAAGTATTGGCGAGTATCTTCTTACTTTACCTCAGCAACTGGAGCCTCTAGCTTTGGGTAGTGGAACAACAGGATTGAATGCTAATGCTGATGCAAACACCGATGAAGCTCAATTTTTTGCTACTGAGTGGATGTTTAAGGTAAATTTGGGGGCGTTCTTATGCCAAATTCATGGTTTATTACATTTTTTTCAGTAGTTATGTTATTTCACTGCTTATTAATTTAAATCATGCTGCATCTTCTAAAAGGTTGCCGAAGGGGCTACAACACTGTACATTGAGCAGTTGCGAGGTATTCAGTCTATAAGTGATCGTGGTGCACAACAGCTATCAGCAGATATTGAATATCTTTGCAATGTGTTGTCTGCTCTTTCCAAGCCGACACCTCCAGTTTTAGCTACTTTTCATAACTGTCTCGCTACTTCTCGAGAACAACTCCGGGAACTTGTGAAATCAGATGCTTTAGGACAACTTGACATACCGACTGCTCGGCTTGTCTGTAAAATGCGCCATGTTGCATTGGATTGAGCTTACACTTTTTGACTAGGTCCTCTTGTTCATCACATGAACCGACAACTCTAAATAAGAAAGCAGAAAGAGAATGGAAATAATGTTTTTGGACCCGCAGGAAAGCATAGATGATATTTTCATTTTTCTTTCCATAGGTAAGAGAAGTTTGGGACCTAAGATGAGCTACTGGATTCGACATCTTTCTAATGACGTGCTTATTAGCCGGTGTCATGCAGCTAAATGGATAGTAGTTTGAATATTCAAGCAATGCAACCATACTCTGTTCTATCCTAAAACAATTGAATTCATTTTTTGATTACCAATATGACAGGGTAAAAATTATCACTTATGCATATCTACATTTTTGGCCAGTTAGCCTGGAAACAAGCAACACCATATACCTGTTCAGATTGCCTTTGTATTTTCAATTACTTGAGAATATTATTTGACTCGGATCAGTTTTTGGCGAGTGCACATGTAATTGTATTGGAAGTAAATCAAAATTATTTAGCAGATCCAAGTTTTGAGATTATGTTATGAACAAAAACAAACTTTGATGTGTAGAACTACTTGCAAACATGATTTCCTTTATATGATTCAGTACAATGTTAAATTTGGTAAATTGGCTGGTTTTAATTATTATTATTCTGTATTCAACAAATATTTATATTTTTAAAGGAGAGATGCAATATTTATAATTTTAAAATGTTTTAAAATTATTTATCATGAATATTATCGTCTAAAATTTTAGGTGGATGATAGATTTTTTAGTTTTTTTTGGATTATTAAAAGAAGTCTATTTTAAATAGTTTTTTTCTTTTTTTAATCTATAATAGTTGATAATAATATTATATTTTAATTCCTAATGATTTTATATATTAGATTTTTTATTAATTTAATATATTTTAAATTTATTATGTAATAAATTATAACATAATAACATTATATTCGATTCTTAATGATTTAATTAGTTTTACTAATAATTTAAAATATTTAATATATATATATATATATATATATATATATATATATATATATATATATATATATATATATATATATATATATATTGGTAAGTGCTATCAAAGGGGATAGCGCCCGTTTACATTGATTTCAGGTGGCCAAACTTGCCAGAGTACATGCAAGAACGTAGCCCATGCCATTTTACATTATCAAGTAACGATGGATCATTGCCAGACTACTACCCATTCTTAGCGCCTGATCCAGGTTGCTCTCACTGAGCCACGATAAGCCAAAGTCCATATACCTAGCGAGTGCATCCATGTTGGAATTCATGAGTCCTGCTCTATAAACTTTCCACACATTCGCCAAGATGTTCTCCCTTGCCTCCATACGCTGCCTTAGTGCCTTCGCTTCATACACCTCCTTGTCCTCTTCGGCACCAATACCAGCAGCGTCAAAGAAAAGCCTGAGGTGACTCACTAGACCGTTTGCCGCCAACTCCAAAGTCGCATTCGTCACTGCTTGAGTGTTTGCCTCCGCTACAAAGCCCACAGAGAGCTCGACCATCCTTTCCCGAGAGCCTAGTATGTCGACCAACGACCCGATGACTGCTTCATAGATCTTCCCATCACACCAGTGCCTATCCTCCTGGAGCACCCCCTTCACCACATTCACTATCTCTTCCAACACCGTAGGGTGATGGATAGGGAAGAGACGTCTACATTGCTCCATGAGAGTCCCTTGATCACATGCAACTTAGCCCAAAAAAAGTGTGCCATCCTTTCTTTCTGTTTGGCTCTCTAATTCCGCTTATGGGCACATTGTGCATTTCTCCACACCAAGCAAGAGCAGATATAGCTTGTGAAGAGCAAAGCTCTAACGTCCAACCACTTTTCTGACTCTGAATCCAAACCAAATCTATGACCAAGTATACCTTCTACAGCCAGCTACCGCCAACATGTGAGTCACATATCTCAACACCTAGTCACAAGCTCGCCGCTGTGCTAGGGGTGTCACCTCAACGCCCCAGATTGTCTTGGTCTAAGATGGCTTGTAGCCCTGGCCACTAATCCGTGGAGGAATCAACGTACACCAAATTGTCTTGAGATACTCGGTAATTGGCCAACAAATTTGCAACTTTATTCACTTCCTTGTATACATGTGCGAGGGAGAAGTCATTCAACTTACCAAGAAGCGTTTTAATCGTCACAATCCAATCATCAATTTTCCAGTTTGGCAATTTCCTGAGGAGATTGTCTGGATACAAATTTGCGAATCACCTTCTACTTCCACATCATCTATACCTTTCTGAATGCATAACTCCAAATCTAATGCCAAGGCCTCCATCTCAACAATGTTGGAATGAATACCCAAACTCTTTGACGCTGCCCACACACATTGGCCACAATTGTCTCTAATTATGCACCCAACACTAGCTCGCCTGGGATTGCCTTTGGCAGCCCCATCAAAGTTTAGTTTACATTTTAATCGCATCGGTTGCAACCAATGCACTTCCTTCCTATTAACCTTACCTAAACCGGGCACCGAGGGCTTAGGAGTTTTGAGGTCTGACCAAACCTTCTGGATCTCCTCATCCCATCTTGTAAACTTTGCCTTAGAACCTATGTTATTTCTATTGTTTGCTGTCACAATAATGACTCCCTGAATTTTTGCAATAAGATCACCGCTTAGGGATTTCTCCTTGAAGATGCGTCTGTTCCTCTCCTTCCACAAATGCCAAACAACCAAAGATGGCGCCATTATCCAGATTCCATGCCAATAGCCATTCTGATTTGCAATCGGCCAGCTATTCAAGAAGTCTCGAAGCTTAAACTGCCTTGGTCCCTGGAGACGAAAGGCCCCTTGCAACCAATCCCGACAGGAGGCAACCATAGGGCATGTGAGAAATAGGTGATCCATGCTTTCCTCCTCTTGCTCACATAATACGCATCTAGACGGGCCAACAATCCCAATTCTTTTTAATCTTTCGCCAGTAAGACAACGCTGATGAAGGGCCATCCAAAGGAAGGCACCAGCTTTGGGCAACACTTCACGTTCCCAACAGAGGGTGGCCATCCATATCTTCTCCTCACTATGAGCTAATTGGAGATGGTAGCCCAATTTGGCCGAGTATTCCCTAGACGCAGCCCCACACCATATTATTGTATCCTCCCTATTGCTCAGCTTAACTGTCTTGTTGGTTAGTTCTTGAGCCACTACCTCTTTCAATTCTTGCGGTAACGACATAGAATCAACATCTTTCCACTTGTAATGACCGCCTACTATATCGTCATCTCGACACACATAGTCCTCCACCTTGGTTCCATACTCCTCCTGTAGCCTATCCACATATTGACTCAATTCAAACATTTCTGCCAAACTTTTATGGCCATCCCAAGAATCCATCCAGAACAAAGCCTGTCTACCATCCCCAATTCTCCATGAAAGGTGGCAAGTGATTAGGGGCCTGTAGTTTATAATGTACTTCCACACCGCCGATCCGTCTTGGATGTTTGCAATTGTTAAGATTCTAGAAGGCTCCCTGCTATCCAAATATTTGTCCTGTAGGATACGACACCACAACTTCTCAGGGTACTTGTACATCTTCTAGATCAATTTGGTACCCAAGGCCGTATTTTGGAGTCTAATCTTTTGCAATCTAGCCCTGCCATCCTCTTTTGCTTTACATGTTGTGTTCCATCCTATGAGCAGTATTCTTTTTTCATTCTTGGAGCCTTCCCATGGGAACTTCTTCAAGACCCTTTCCATGTCATCCTCTACCTTCACATGCACTTCATAACATGACATAGTATATATCGGGATTGCTGACAATACAACCTTAGCCATTGTTATTCTCCTCGCCAATGTGAGCCAGTTATTCTTCCACGCCATTGCCTTATTTCTACACTTGCCAACCACCTCATCCTAGTGTTTTGCTTTGCATGCACCATCAAAAATTTTCACCCCAAGGAATTTTGCAGGCAACTTCCCCACTTGAAACACCAATATTGCGGTGATGGCCTATTGCAGCGACAACCTTGTATTGAAGAAGTATATACACGATTTCTTCTTGTTCATTTTCTGGCCCAATTGTTCTTCGTAATCCTGAAGCACCCCTTTGATACATCTGGCTTCCTGAATGCTTGCCTCTCTAAGCAGAGTGGTGTCATCAGCAAATTGCAAGTGAGTAACCAGATCCACGTTTGGAGCCATCCGCACACCCTTCCATTCTAGCCACTGGCATCTGTTTTTAATGGCACAAATTAAAGATTCGGCCATGATCACGAATAAGAATGGCGATATGGGGTCACCCTGTCTGAGTCCATTGGTGGCCTGAAAGAAACTGTACAGTTTTCCATTTACCGAGACCGAGAAACGAAAAGAGGAGATGCAATAGAATATAAGTTCGCGCCAATGAGTGTCGAATCCCCACTTCTCCATAACCTTCATAAGGAAGCCCCAAGAAACTTTATCATATGCCTTATAGACGTCCAATTTGATTATCATCCCCGCCTTCCTGCTTGTCTTAAGTGTATGCACAACCTTAGATAGTAGCAGGATGCAGTCGGTGATTTCCCGACTAGGGATGAAACCATTCTACTATGTGGAAACTATTTTTCCCAACACCAATTTAAGTCTATTGGCAAGCACTTTAGCTATCACCTTATATACAATGTTGCATAGTGAAATGGGTTTGTAATCGCTAAAGGACTGGCATTCGGGTTTTTTTGGGACCAAGACGATCACTGAGTTGTTCAGATCCTTCACAAACCTCTTAGTCTTGCGAAAATATTCCACAAGTCTCCAGAGGTCGTCCCGAACAAAGCTCCAACATGACTGGAAGAATCTTGTTGTGAACCCATCAGGCCCCGATGCCTTGTTCGGGTGAAGCTAAAATAAAGCGGTCTTCACTTCTTCTTTAGTCACCATGCCACAAAGCATATTGTTATTAGCTTCGCTTACCCGCTTGCTTATTGATTCTAGGATACTACCACCATGCGCCTGTGACCTTTGGTCTCCAAGTAGGTGCTTAAAAGATTCGACCGCTGCCCTGCCCACCTCAGACAGACCACGAGTGTTGAGTTCCTCCATAGTCTAAATTTCTTCTATCTTGTTAGCTACCCTCCTAGCTAGCACCGAAGCGTGGAAGAATTTGGAATTTGAGTCACCTTCGCTAAGCTAGACCTCCCTTGATTTGTCCCTCCAATAATTTTTCTCCCTCTTAAGGAGCTCGACCAACTTTGCATTCAACTCTTTCTCTTTGAAGAATTCTTCATTCCTCATGTCATCCCTGATTACTTTCTCATTGAGTGCTTCCAACTCATTTTCCACCTTTGCTTTCTCCATGAATATATTTTGTAACTTCTCCTTATTCCACTCCAACTTTTGCTTAACGATCTGTAGTTTCTTTACTACTTTGAAACTGATCGAACCTCCCACCCTAGCTTCCTTCCACTAGCTTTCTAGTAGGCCAATAAGACTACTATCCCGCCACCACATATTCTGGAATTTGACATTTGTCTTTAACCATTCCGTCTGACCAATGATCGTTAGTTCCACTGGGAAGTGGTCCGAAATCGACACAGGCAAAATACTAGCTTGGACTTGCACACCAAAATTGCTCCAGCTTAGAGAGACTAGGAATCTATCCAATCTCTTAGCGATAGCAGTGAAATCCTTGCATTTATTGGTCTAGGTAAAGACACCATTCTCTGTAGGACAGTCAACTAACCTAGCCTCCACCACAAAGCTTCTGAAATCTATAGTTGCTTGAGAGACACTTCGAACCCCACCACTCTTCTTTGAAAAATCCAAAATGGCATTAAAATCTCCACCAATGATCAATCTGTCCCTTAAGAAAGGGAGGACAAAGTCCAACATCGAGCACTAGAGAGCAGCCTTCTCCATTTTTGTCGGTCCGTAAACGTTAATGATCACAAAGTGACAATTGAGACCAAGATCAAATACCTAGCAACCAACCAATTTGTAGATGAGCTGATAACTTCCACAGAGACCACAACTTCTTTCCACATTAGTCCTAATCCCCCCGCATTACCCCAAGAGTCTCGAAAATAACCATTCCAATGCCGACAATACTTCAAAAACTTCATCCCATCTTCACCAAAGAGCTTAGTTTCTTGTAGTAGAATAATGTTGTTTGTGCTTTTCTAAAAATGATGCCTAACTAGGTGTCGCTTGTTAGGGTCCTTTAGGCCCCTAACATTCTATGTTGTTATCTTCATTGTTTCCCAAGGGAGGGGCTTCCTCCCTTGGTACTTAGGAATTTGGTAATGCTAGGAAACTTCTTTGCAACTGCCTCCTTCCGCAATTGCTTGAAGGATTTCCTTCCATGGGGGTTACCAGTTGTGTCGACTTTTCCCACACCTAGGTGCTTTGCTGGCAATTGGAAGATGCATCTGTCCTCGTTGACATCCAGCGTATCTTTCGGGTCGACATTTGAATCGAGATCATCACTTGCCAAAGAGGCGACCTCAACATCCTCTATTTGCTCCCAATCATGGCTCTTCCCCTGAAGAGGAGATATTAGTAGCGAGTCATCCATTTGCTTCCCATTGTTCAATGCCTCAGGGGGTTTTTCGGAAGGCACCACATCTACACCACCTTTCGTAACATCACCCAATTGAGTTTCCTTCACTGCAGAGGCAACATGAGAGGGCCTAGGGACGGAAGAAGGCTTATCCTCATGTGGCTTCTTCCTCCAAACTCTCTTCATTCCTTTGGTGCATTCCAACTCTCTGTGATCCCTAGCATTGCAGGTGAGGAAATTATTTTTTGAGTCTTCAACTTCAATCTCTTGGAACCAGCGATCCCCATCCACCAACAGGAAAGTTTTATTAGGAACGGTATCAATTTCTGCCACTTTTAGTTTGGCGTATTTGTAGAGGTCGCCATCCAAGATACTCATGTCAATTTCCATTAGGGAGCTCAAGGAATGACCGATTTTTTCTAGACAATCACCAGTCCAATACTCCATCGAGAGATTATAGAGCCTGATCCAAACAGGCTGATCATATGGCCTCATTTTCACCGGATCAAAGTTTTGATTCCAGGGCTACATGTATAGGGGAATATCATTCATGAACCACATGTTGCTCTCCGTGACCCGCTTTTTTGCTTCCTCATTTGCGAAGACTACTAGAAAGAAACCTTTTGACATGAACCTTATTAGGACTTTCATTTCCCAATGCTCCTTGATCCAGCACTTGATCAAGGCTCGATTGGGCGTACCACCAATGAAGCGACATATGAATTCAAAATCCCTAAGAATAGCCAAGTTTGCCTTGATTTCCTCAGCGAAATCAATTTCCGACACTCCTTCGGCTTTCAGATTAGGGTTGCGCTCCTCCACCAAAGCCCGACTCACTTCAGGCCACTGAGCATTCCACACTCTCCTGGCCCTTCGATTTTTGCCCGATCTTCTGCGGGCTGGCCACTCCTCCCAACCCTTTTGCCTCCTACTTGACTTTTTCCAGTGAGTTGAATATGGCCGAATCCAATTTTGGTTATGCTTCCACGACGAATCTAGTGAATCATGCCTTTTGCTCCCATTCCTTCCATGGGTGCAGGTGATTCAGGGGTATCATGCCTTTTGCGCACAGGGGCACTTCCATCCCCGAGATTTGATTCCTTCCTCCAATAAAATGGGTGGCACTTGTCCACCCATTTGCCTTCTACAAATACCCATTGAGGTAGATGATCATGTTGTGAGCCCATCCGTCTATCCTCGGCCGCTTCATCCCCCCAACGCAGCTTTGTGTTGTCAGCACTTCTCTGGCGCTCACCATCGTTCTTCAGAATCTCACCAACCTTCCCCACTTCGCCAACTTTTGCTTCTGTGCCACTCTACGAGCCTGCTCCGCTCTGCGCCATTAGACTTTTCTATTATATAATAATAATATTATATTAATATATTAAATCAATATGCATTGTAATAAAATTTTGACAACAAAACATGAAATATATTAAAATATAAATTTTATTTTGTTGGTGTAGGTTTTATTTTTTAGCAAGTTAATTTAATTTCTTTAGAAGGTGGATCATTTATTTTTTTCATCACTTTATTTAATATTGGTGGTTATTGGTGGTCAATTTTTATTGGTTGATTTGTCATCTCCCTTCTCTCTTTAGTTCTATATAAGTTCACTATCTAGCTTGTATTTTTCATTTGGGAAGTTCTTAAAACATTTTTGTTATTTTAATATTGCATATCTCTGGGAGTCATTGATTTGCATTGTTTATGTTTTTCCAATTTATATAGCTTAGAATTTCCTTTCTATTTTTGTTACATGTTTAAAAAAATAATTTTAATTAGCATGATAATTAATTATAATAAAATTAAGATTAGGATTAAAATTAATTATAATTTTTAAAAATAATTATAATAAAAATGAAGTTTACAATTACCTTTATTATTACAATTACAATTATATAAATTAAATTAAAAGTATAACTATATAATTAATTATAATATAATATATTTATTATTAAATTAAAATTAAATTATTTTTATGATTACAATTACAATTAATTTACAAAACTAGAAAGACAAGTGACAAGCGACACTTGTTATCATCACATTCGAATCAATAGTGCACATGATAGTTTATATTTGTTTTCATGTCTGAAAGTTATTCTTAACTACAAGAAAACAAGAAACTAACACATCCCACTCAGTCAAGTCTAAAGAACATTAGATAGAGAGATTAATGACATAGGTATGGGTTCTTTGATAAGAAAAGAGGCTGGCATAAGATGCATTTAATGAGATATGGGTTGAATATGGGCTTGCTATGTGGGCCTTTATTGGAGAGGACTTGGGGTGTTGCAAACAAAGATAGTTTTTTTGTATTAAATAAAGTTGAATTACAAAAAAATAATATAGTTCAAAAAGAAATTGCACAAGGAATAGTAAGACATAACAAAGAACAATGTCACAAACAACACAACAACAAAAAATTATACAAATGCCTTACACACCAAAGGCGGTTTTGTCCAACAAAAAGTTGAAAACTATCTACAGGAACAACCATACAAAGAAAGGAGACTAATCTCCTAACATATTTACAACAACAAAGATGAAAAACATTGAAAGCAACACCTATATTCTGAATTTGAATAAACATTGTAGCTGTTTGGAGCAATGAATATCACCATCATGGAGTTGTAAAATAGAAGTTTAATTGCCTCCAAGGGTTGCCTCTGGTTTGCATCTTCCTTTGAGCCATCATTTAGCTAAGAACACAAGAAGATAAACTGCAGGATGATGTCAGAGTAAAGCTTAAACATTTCTATTTCTTGATGAACCACATGATTAGAAAACATTGATGAACATCTACTTTTCCATTTATTCAATAAGATAGTTTGTCATAGAATCAACAACCACATTATTTTGCAGACCAATGCCCAAAACAACCTCCTTCCAATACAAAATGTGATAAAAGAATTGTAGGGAAATGACCAAAGATAGCATTCCATTTTCTTTTTGCCCCTACACAATCCCAAAAAACATGCTTCAAACTCTCAATACGTTGACAATGAGAGTAGTTTGTTGGCTAGAGTTTCAAAATTTTCAATCTATCCCCTATGGGAAGTTTGTGATGCAGTATTTTCCATGTCAAAATTTGAGCATTAGCCTCATCTTTAGATTTCCAAATATGAGCACTCATATTCTTCCATTTCTTTTCATGAAACTTGCATTTCCATTTTTTATCGAGTCTTGGATTTAATGTCATATTCAAAAGTAATTTTAAGTATATTTTCTTCAAGGGGAAACTGTAGAATTGAAATTTTTCAAGCCATTGCTAATCCTTGAAAAAAACTACAATATAAGCGAGTACAAATCTTCATGAGTAAATCTATCAAAACTAAAGACTTCACAAAGATCACAAACCCTTGATATTTGTTGTTTAGTTTAAAGGTGTTATTGATATATTGCTAATTATTCTAGTCAAGGGAGTTAAAATCCCAAATATCACTGAATTGTTACACACCCTTGTTAAAAAGATAATTAGTCTATTTTTGGAAGGTAACAACTAGTGGATGACCATGGTATTGGACAAGTTTGTTCCACCAAATAGACAAAGTAGAAAAACTAAAATCATGTTACAAGGAATTCCTCCTCTAGTTCAAAAAGTTGTAGACTTGTTGTCAGGACTTCCAAACTGATTGTAAGGGGAATGAAGCCTTAATACAAAAAAAAGGTGCTAGTAAAACTTTATCCAACCATCTAACTCCTTACCACACTAGAAGAAGATACACAATGAATTCAACAAGTCAGTCACCAAATCATAATGTAGTCCTATCTCAATGATAGAGAGGACCAAAAACAACCTTATTACATCTTCCAATGCAATCGAAAATAATTCACATGTTGACGCACATCAATCTAAGTCAACATCAAAGGAAATGTGTAGATGAAACATGAAGCACATAACCAGTTGGCCCTAAAACATTCTTCCAAATGAATTTACTTGATGCGGTCCCAAACAAGATAGTTCAGGACCCAAATCTATCATAACATATCTTTAATTTCTAGCGCAAACCCTCAAGCACATGTCACAAGTAAAAGAACAAGCCCTGTTGCCTAGATATCTACAAATAACCCAGAAAGTCAACTCAAGGCACAATGTAACACCAAAGCGGCCAATCAACATCATGCAGATCACATGGGGATGTTCCATGAACATCCAACATTACTTCCATACACTTCTTTCATACTACTGTGCCATAAATAGCCACCGCAGATCAAACATGAACAAAATACTTCATTTAGGAAGCACATAAGGCAAAAAAAATGAGATATGACATTAACAGATTAACTTGCGGACCACTTCATCACATGAAATTGGAACTAAGACATTGCATAGACATTGAGAACACATCCGCCAAGCTGCAAGAGCAGAGAAATGTGAAGAAATGCAGAGCATTTCCTGGACCAGTTTACGACTAGTCTAGACAAGCAAAAACTCTACCAACCTTTTGTAATACATAGAAACCTCCTCGGCAACACTAGTGACCTAAAAAGATAGGAGTACAACATCCACAAAGCACTAACTTTGAATCCCAAGCCGCAATACCATATCTCAAACAACAGAGGAATGCCACTACTGAATTTGACTCCATTTTCTGACAAATGTTCGTTGGTCTTGCGACAAAGCTTTGTCGGACAACCGACGAACTAATGAAATAATTTTTGTCACCAATTTTTTATCAAAATTCAGACAAAGAATTAAACATCAAAATAGCAGCCCAGATTCGTCGGTCGTCGACATCATAAAATGGTTCTGTTGTTCATCAGAATATCAACAAAAACTATCCATCGATGAATTATAACCAAAATGCAATTGCAATGGCTCTTCCAAAGCGTTGAAACAACACTAGAAGTTCGTTGCCATTTTGACGAAATGAGCAAGTAGTTACAACGAAGCATTCGTTGTAGCTATAGCAACTTCGTCAGACCTTTTCAGTGATTCGTCGGTTTCCTTCGTCGAAATTGCGATGAAACAATGCAATTTTTTTTTAAAATATTCGTTGAAATGTACCATCGTGGACTCTTGGAGATGACCATCGAAGCCAACACATCGGCGAGAGATCAATCATCAGCACAAGATAGAAAAATCACTCCGATAGTCCATGTCTTGCCGATGACTTCTGTCGGCAAGACAGATCCAATGTCACACCGATCTGACCTCTGCGGGAGTTTTAAATAAACTTACACCATGTCATCGCAGAGACTCTTGGCGATGATCACTGAAGCCAACCCATCGGTGAGAGATCAATCATCATTTAGGATAGAAAACTCACTCCAATAGTCCATGTCTTGCCGATGACTTCCGTCGGCAAGACAGATCCAATGTCACACCGATTTGACCTCTTCAGGAGTTTTAAATAGACCTACACCATTTCATCATAGAGACTCTTGGTGATGACCACCGTAGCCAACCCATCGGTGAGAGATCAATCATCGACACATGATAGAAAACTCACTCCAATAGTCCATGTCTTTCCGATGACTTTCGTTGGCGAGACATATCCAATGTCACACTAATCTGACCTCTACAAGAGTTTTAAATATTAGACCTACACCATGTCATTGCGGAGACTCTTGGTAATGACCATCAAAACCAACCCATCGGTGAGAGATCAATCATCGGAACATGATAGAAAAGTCACTCCGATAGTCCATGTCTTGCTGATGACTTCTGTTGGCAAGATAGATCCAATGTCACACCGATCTGACCTCTTCAGGAGTTTTAAATAGACCTACACCATGTCATCATGGAGACTCTTGGTGATGACCATCGTAGCCAACCCATTGGTGAGAGATCAATCATCGACATAGGATAGAAAAATCACTTCGATAGTCCATGTCTTGCTGATGACTTCCATTGGCGAGACATATCCAATGTCACACCGATCTGACCTCTTCAATAGTTTTGAACACTGCTGGTTATCAACAAGACATTCTGAGGGTCTCGCCGATTAAACAAGTGTCTAAGAGAAAGTAAACAGATGGAACCTATTAATTTTCTTATTTTGGGGTTCTTTAAATCATAAAATAGATACCATCTTCTTATGTAATGTACTTATATTCATATTTGAATTCAAGACCAATTGTCATTGCACATTCCATTTTACTTGCATAGAGTATTCTATAAGCAATATATTGATAATGCCAAATGATTTATGGTGTTGTACAACTCTACCTATCATCACAGTTCTGTTGTTCCCCCTAGAGAATCCTGCAAAGACAATTTTACAATACCAAGTCAAATAATATGAAAAAGACTTACTTCCATACAAATCAAATGATTATTCTTACAATGGCAATTGTCTAATCACAACAACAATTCCATGAAAGGTTATACATGCTTCATAAGAGATGATTGATCATACATACAGACTGCAAGATGCATAGAAAAAATATTACACTTGAGAACAACCAAGGGCTAACAAGGGAAGGAGTTAAGAAACGTTTAGATTGAAGAGAAAATGTGTAGGGAAAATGCTGAGCAGTGTCAAGAGAACAGAGCTTGTGTTCGATGGACCTCAGTTTTATCATTATACTGCCCATCTAATACCATATTTTAATCCAGGGTTCAACTATCTCAGATCTAAAGAAGCACCTTCAATTAACCATTTAAAGTACTATAAAATAAGGTAAGACTTTTAGTTGAGAATGAGTGGGTACACTTGTAAGATTAAAGTTCTCGCAATCATTAGGATTTATTGGCACACAGACACAACCTACAACATATGAAGTAATGGATGACTACAAGTTAGTGAAATGGTCCTTAATATGTGACTGGTTTGCAAATTGATTAGTAGAAAATAAGGTTACAAATAGATCTACATAAAAAATTATGAGGACAAACTACTATAATCATCAAAATAGATGAAAAGTGCAAAGGAAAGAGTCGAGCTACATCTCTAGAGCCTAAAAAAAACACATGCAAGAAACATAAAAAAAAGAACAAACCAGTTTTTGGATGAATACAAAATGGTGCCTTCAGCAAGTGATTCATATGTTTTCACACCTGACAGGACATTAAGAAGATTTTAGTCTTCCTTTGTGAAATTAGCTACTTACAGAAAAAACCCAGAAACCAATATTATATACCTCCATGTCTAGCTGAGGGTAGGTATAAGAAAAAACAATTTCCTCAATGCAATGCCGAAAAATATCAATGCTCCCTTATTGCTACACATGCATATACAAGCATTATTCGAGCTCTATACTATTCAAATATTAAGGATTTAATTAGCTATAAGATGGAAAGTTGTTTAGACATAATCCACCATATTTTACATATCTTTATTCACTCTTAGAGCTTCAAATAAATTTGTGTAAATGAGACAGAAATGTGAATCTTTTATGACAGAAAATTCTTAAAAGGAGGGGGGAGAGAGCAAAGGGTAGGGGGCAAGAGAATGCTTGAATGTATAGCAAAGTATAACATTTTGATCATTATAACAATGAAACAAATCTTAAGTTTGAAGCATTATTATCATTTAGAACATTTATGATCAAGAATGAATGTAAGTAGAGAAATTTTTGCATGCCTGCAGATGGTACAAAATTTCATGGTTAAGTGGAAGCCTCCCGTCAACAACAAGATCCAAATATTCATGTATCTATCTCAATCGAGCCTCTAAACCTTTCAGAGCTGTCAATTTTTCCACTAACTTGTTATGAACAAAAGTCAAATTTTAGAGTTATGTCACCACTAAAAACAGAAGAAACAAAGCTTTAAAACCAAATCCACACACAACACAATGTGGTATTCATACAAAGCCATACAAACAAACTAAACTCAGAACATTGGAATGGAAACAACTTCAAATTATGATGTAGCGCATGTATTCAGGGTATAAAGAATCATTTTTCTGCCACCATAGTCAAAAGTTAGCACTTTCTTTCATCTTTGCATATTGGTTTGATGCTTCAAATGATGCATTTCTTATATTGAAAAGTGCATTACCTTATTGAGATTCTCTTTGTTTCGAGAATAGTTTAATATTCTCTACTTAATAGGTCCAACCACGTGACGGTGGAAGCTCATTTGCCCCCTCCCCTCACATCACTCTCAATTCCCCATACTCGATCATATAACATTAATAATTCATTCATCTATTAATAACATATAACATTCATTCATTAACATATTCACATTCATTCATTAACATATAACATTCATTCTTTCAGTTTTTACTTATTATAAAAAATATGGTTGTCATGATATGATTACAATCACTTTTTTTTTGTTTCTTTTTTAAAGCTACAAAAATCTAAAGTGGAGTATCGTTTTCTAAATCATGTCCCCCCTTTAGTTTTTCTGCCCTCTGCTCGTGATCTTAATGTACGCCTAGTCATGTGCTCACGACGCGGATGCCGCTGCAAGGGGGGGTTTGCTGCAATAACAAAGAAACGTTAAATTGATACGTTTTATTATTATTGTTACAAGTATTTCATTAATTAAAAGAACATTAGAGTGGTTCTCTTTACCTGATGGGTCCACATCATGTTCCTAAAATTCTCTTATAGACTCATTCTCAACATGTTGAACACCCTTTAAATCCTGATCTGCAGTTGAAACACGAAAGGTTACATTAATTATTACACCAATTGAAATTAAATATGTTTAAAAGAACATTAGAGTGGTCCTCTTTACCTGATGGGGCCACATCATGTTCTTGATCTTCTCTAGCCTGATCACGCTCAACACGTTGATCACGCTCTACATGCTCTAAAGTTGAAACATGAAGATTACATTAATTAATACACCAATTGCAATTAAATATGTTTAAAGAACATTAGAGTGGTCCTCTTTACCTGATGGGGCCACATCATGTTCCTGATCTTCTCTAGCCGATCATGCTCAACACGTTGATCACGCTCTACATGCTCTAAAGTTGAAACATGAAATATTACATTAATTAATACACCAATTGCAATTAAATATGTTTAAAAAGAACATTAGGGTGGTCCTCTTTACGATGGGGCCACATCATTTCTGATCTTCTCTAGCGATCATGCTCAACATGTTGATCACGCTCTACATGCTCTAAATTTGAAACACAAAAGGTTACATTAATTAATACACCAATTGCAATTAAAGATGTTTAATTGTATTAATCCATATTGCATTTTGTATAGCACATGAATACATCTAGTATCGGGATGCACACCATGACCTTCATCTGCAGGTTGTGCTCCACCCTCACTAGGTGCATTCCAATGTCATGTGCAGTATTATCATTGCTTGTATGTTTAAAAAAAATAGGCATGTAATTACTTTATGGTGGAAATTAATATTGAATAGATTGCACAAGTATTCAATTTTAAATAAATATTATTGAGTTTATTTACCTACTTGTCAGATGCAGTGGAAGATTGTGTTTGCCCAGTCAAGACTCTTAGGCATTCAGCCATGGCTCCATAGCCTTGCTGGAAGGAAATCTTCAGGTCCTCTTTTGTGGGAACTTTGTTGAATTCAGAGCCCTGCATTTTTGCATAAGATCATGAATTTTGCTTCTATGGTGTGATAAAACCAAAATTATTTGCAATTTATTATTTGGATGCAATATTTTATTTATTGATACTTACAATTCATGCGACTAATTTCATATAACCACCAGAGCCAAGTTTGTGCTGCCTATTTTTTTCTAGTTTTGCCTTTGTTTCCTTTGATGTGTCAGGTAGCCTATGAAAAGTTTGAAATATGTTAGATTATGTAAAAAGAAAGAGTAATCAATATATAATTACATTGTTGATAGTATCACATACCTTCCTTGGCCCAATGGTGTCTTTCCTTTTTTCTTTTCAACCTTCTCCTTTCCATCCAACACTAGGTCCTTCCACTCCCTCTCTGGAATCATGGGGGGATGCTCGTACTTTTTGTTCTTCTCTAAATGTGACCTATATTGGTCCCTCACATACTTTAGATAGGTACCAGCTTTCTTAAGGACCTTGGTTCGGTTGAATATTTTATCACCGAACAACACAACTAAATGGTTAATGAGCTCATCTTTTAAATTTTGATTTTGGGCATTCCACTGTGTACGTATGGTGGGCCAGAAGAGCTCCAATGTAATATCACTTAGATGTTTATAAAAAACATCATTTCCTGCAAAATGATCATGGGATAAATAGTCTAAAAAGAGTGATCAATAAGTAAATTTCAATTGGATTATCTATAATAATAATTAAAACATTTTAAAGTACCTAGGACCTTCTCTATCTTTATGGGAACAAGATCCTCGGTCACCACAAATGTGACTGACAATGTTCTCGTACTAGTAATACAGGAAGATCCAGGAAATGCTGCTAAAACATCACCAGTACTAGTGGCCTCTGCATCCGCAGGTACATGTCCTGACACATGTTTTGGCATGTGTTCACTGCCAGGGGGTGCAGTAACGGATGCCTACATGGTATGTGTTACCGACATTTCAGACTACAATATAGTCACGGATGATGTCAGATGATGTAATGTATGCACAGGAAGATTAGGATGGACACTTGTACTAACCCCTACTCCTTAGGCAGCACTTGCAGTACCCTGATCATGGCTAGGAGCATCATGAGCATGCAAAAAATCTTGTAAAAACAACACATATTTTAGTTCATGACATAAAAGAGTACAAAATATAAAACCATGAATGAACTTATGTTATAATTAAAGACCTCATGACAACTTACTTGCAATTTTTGTGCTCTCTCAGTCAATATTTTAACCCTCTCTCTTAGCTCATCTGTTTGAGGCACTATGAATAACAACTTAAGGATTTCTTTATTGCATTTTTTGTGGGTCTTCCTTATCATATCGAGAGGGTTTGTTGAATACGCGATCTCATCATCACATAATATTGAATGCACCTCCCTATGGATGCTCTCATCTACTATTGGTGCCTTTCCCTGATCAGTCGACTACAACAAGAATATTAAGAACATTATTGAAATTAACCCAATAAACTTATGAAAAAAATATAATAATAAATTTTTTTACTCGTATCTAATTTGTACAATTACAATGAGATAAACTTGTCCCGTAGAAGTGCCTGAAGATGCATCATGATTTGTGCTCTGGCCGAAGACTTCCTTGTATGATCAATGTCTCGCTGTGACAAAAATTAAATATAAAAAAACATTATCGAAATGAAACCATTAGACTTATGAAAAAAACATAAGAATAAAATGGTATATTGGAGTCATTAATTGGAGGTTGGGTAAAATGGTACATAGTATGTACCACCCCTTTAGTAACTGTGTTTGTAACTAAGCTATTCAAATTGTAATCGATTAGCAACTCTTCCCCTGCAGTTATTGATTTTATCACACATACGAATACACGGTTTCCCTCGCACGCCTCGAATATGCAATTGGGTTTCTTATTTGTTGACCCAGGTCGTGTACTATTTATAAACCCTACAATATTCCTTGATGCTTTTGGCCTTCCATCAATGTACATAGCCACTCCTTTATTTTGATCCTTATCTTTTAGTTGTATATAATTTGCTGACAATGCATACCTACGCATACTTCGTGTATATCGAACCAGCTGCATCCAATCTTTGTAACTGCAACCGCGGTCCGAGCATACTTCATCAATTCAATAACTTTTTCATAAAGAACCTTTATGCCATCCATGCAAAATAGGCCCAAACCATGTAATGGCGATGGTGCTATGCGATATATCCTCTTGTTGACACAAAAATCAGTGTTTATTGGAGGAAGTTCCTTGGGTACCCATTGTTTCCGTAGATGTTTTTACCTCAAGGGCACCTTGATGTCGCCTATGCTCTCATCATCATAAGAACATGACCCCCTTCAACAAGAAAAAAATCCATCGTTCTGAAATTTTCTTCTAATGTTTTGACCTCTAGTTGATCTCCCTCTTTTAGACCTACTACATGTCTCACACTTTCCTCTTCTCTTCTTGAATCAAATGGCGCGAGGAAGATAGATTATTTGGTCCTGCACTCATAAGGATGTTGGATGAAGTTCTTTCATGGTGATGTGATCCCAAGGTGACATTATGATTAATCTATCATTTCATCGCTAGAATTTCACAAGCTATAAGGTAATCAAGTCTTGATAGATTGAAAGTTTTTATTACTACCATCCAAATGTGTCCACAAATCAAATCTACTTAAAATTTTAACTCCCAAACTTTGTAACAACTGTTAAATGTGACTATGGTCCACTAGTTACACAACCAAGGCCTCAAATGTATTCTCTAATTGTAATCAAAGGACTTTTTCTCTTCATTCAAGTAAATAAACTTGAATGGAAACACCACCAAGTGGTTTATTGGACACCTACATGACTAAAAAATAGCAAAAAATTTATAATTAATTTCCATATGTCTAAGTGGTTAATGGGGAGGGAGTGTGTACTACGCCTGGTTAAGTCATCATAAGTTTAGGGTTTTTTTAAGTCATCTTAATTCTTCCTATGTATAATTTCTAGGATACTTTTGGTATGTTTTAAGGTAGGATGAGTGGTTGCATCAATGTTCTATTTCTCTACGACAAGGTTTCAACATCTTCAAATAGTGAAAGTTAGTGGTCATAGTCATTTGAAACAACAACATTTTGATTATGTCTGATGGTAGGATTTGATAACTTAAAATATCTCTACTTCAAAACAAAATTATCTCTAAAAACTCTAAGAGCTATAATGGGATGGCCACCATCATAGGAAAGATTCTTCATTCTCACTTTTAGGTGTTAAAATTTAACAATACCTTGATTGATGAAGGAGCCCAAAGAGCCTTTCTCCATGGTATCCAAGTACACATAGCAACGGTCTTCTCTTATACGGTTGGACATGATTTAAAGAACTTAGCTAGAAATTATTCATTTAACCTAAGGTTTTCTCATAATGCCATCATTGGAAAAGTATGATCAAATTATTCTATTATGAAGAATTGGTCTATGTGCCTCTAGTAATCACTATAAATTTTTGTAAGGATAAAATGACTAATTGCATCAGGTAGGAGAGAATCAACTTTGAGTTCTTCAAAGATTATATTCCTATATTAATAATTTTTAAGGGTTGTGTGTGGAGGAGGTTATCACTACCAAGAAGGGAGGAGACCTTTCCTTGCATATGTTTGTGGTGGAGGTATTAAAGAAGAATTGTATGCCTCTATTTCCATTCATTATATCTTTCTTAGCCTAGAATATACTTGGGCTAAGTCTATAATTGCTTCAGACTCATGTGATGAAGGCTATGTGTGATGAAATACTAGACCTCAACCAAGATGTGGGTCAATAAAAATGTGAAAAACTAAGCTATTTTATTTTTTCTGTCTTATCTTATACCATTTTACGAGAATCGAGGTGCCAATGTACGAGAATATCTTTGGAAACTAGGCATGAAAATTGTAGGTTAAAGATAATGGGGGTTCCAAACTTACAATACTCATTGTCCCTTGGTCGTCGATTTTCCCTGAGTGCCCTCAACGTTGTCCTCGACGCTGGTATTGACCTTGTTTTCACTCCTCCAAGCTCTTCCTCAGCGCTAATATTGACCTTCTTTTCACTCCTCCAAACTCTTCATCGGCGCTGGTATTGACCTTGTTTTAACTCCAAACTCTTCCTCGACGCTAGCATTGACCTTGTTTTCACTACTCCAAACTCTTCCTCGACGTTGGTATTGACCTTTCACTTCTCCAATTTGATGAGCTACAACCTGGTTTCGTTAGGTTTTAGAGTATGTTAATTAAATTAAGAATTATGGCGCCATTTAGCTAGGTTTTAATATTCTACAATATAGTTAAGTATGTATTAGCTATATTTTACATAATAAATAATATAATTATTCAACTTATTATAGTTATATATTATATTCTTTAACAAAATTATTAAATAAGTATAAAATTATTATAATTAATAATTAATAATAAGTATATTTTAATATAATACAAAATATAATTAATATAATATATATTTAATATAATAGTAATATATATTAATATAATATTAATATGAGAGAGAGAAACTAAATTTTGATTGGTTGTTTCATGTCAACAATCCAAGGATGGCATGTGTCCTTAGGGAATTATGCTCAAGGTAGCATGCCATTTGATTAAAGATATGATAATTCTCCTTTAAGACCTCTTTAATGTACCCATTGCACATTTAAAGAGACAAAGATAAATATAGGGAAGAAAATATAGAGAGAGAGGGATATAATGACAAACATACAAATAGAAAGGGAGACAAGGAGATAGAGAGGAGGTAGAGAGATAAATAGATAAGGATGAATAGATAGAGATATAGGGAGGGTGATTGATGCTCTCTATGTGCTCTCTATCTCTTGCCTCTCCCACTATCTAATCACTCTGTCTTCCCCTGTCTTTCCTTTCCTCTCATTCCACTCCATCCTCCATCTCTATATCTCTATATCTTCCTTCCTCCTCTCTTTCCATCTCTTCCATCCACTCTCTATATCACCTCCTTTCTATGTCTCTTCCTCTCCCTCTATATATATTGAGCTATCTCTCCCTCTCTCCCCTATCCTCTTCTCTCTCTCTCTCTCCCTTTCTACATATCGCTCTCCCTTTCCCCCTCTTCTTTTATCTCCCTCTTCTACCTATCTATCTCCCTCTCTTCTCTCTTTTCCTCTTGACCTATCTCTCCCTCTCTCCCTCTTCCATCTCCTCTTTCCTTCATCTGTCCAGCCTGTCTCCCTCCTCTGTCTCCTCTGTCTCTCACCATCCTCTCCTCCTCTCCCTATGTGCTCTCTATCTCCACCTCTATTCCTTTCTCTTCCCATATATCTTCATCTCTCTTTCTCTTCCCATATATCTCTATCTCTCTCTCTTTCTCTCCCCATCTATCTCTATCTCCCCATATATTAACTAAGCCATGCAAGCATACAATAGTATATGTTGGTAAAACTATAATAGTGTTTTATTAAACTATAAGTAACACTTATCTTTCTAATGTCAAACCTTCTTATAAAAATAGTGTTTTATTAAACTATAAGTAGATTATTGTCACCACTCTTCATTCAACATGAAATGCCAAATGTAGAAATTGTTTTGTTGCTTTTTCCAAGTTTCATTAACCAAGCTATTTATTGGGTTGAATAAAGTTATGTTATGACCCTTCATCTCTTTAAAATAATTAGACAATATTAGCGAGATGGGAAAACTATCATAAAAATAGGAGTAGTTGTGGGTTTGTTGGTTTTCTTTGTATACTATATACTTAGTTACTCTAGGATAAACAAGTCACTTTAGATCATTTTCTTAGCTGTGTATCCTAACTAATATAGAGCTAGCTTTTTCATTTAATTGACTACTACATAATAGTTTATGTGTTGAAAGATTGTTTCCATTCTTTGTAGTTTTACATTTGGGGCCACAAATCATATTTAATTTCATGCCAATATACTTCTTTCCTTAAGATATTTGTTTTAGTAGTGCTTCATAACCCATCTAATCAAATCATAACCCTATCAAAAACGCAATAGGAATTTTCTAAAGAAAGAACACTTGACCCAATCATAAGTGTATGGCATTCAAAGAAAGGAGTGATCCACCTTAGCAATAACAACTACCTGATTTAGACCTAGTAGGTTCAACTCAACCAACCTATCAACCTTCCTTTAAGAGGCTTCCAAAAAGTTTAGAATGACCAATTTAAAAAATCCAAACAACTCTCAAAGCCTAACAAAGAATAGAAGTCAGATTTCACACTTTACTCCTTGAATCCTTGTAACAGTGAAAACCTAGTTTTTGCCCAATAACTCAAAACTTTCCCAAAACACCAGAGAAACCCTTGATGGTTTTAGACACCCATTTTGGAGTTATTAAACATACTTCAAGGACAAGTACAAGTTATTTTGCACTCGTTGATTCCCTAAAGAAAACCTTATCTTGAGTATAATCCATCATAGTCACATATGATCACATCATTCTTGACCATTTGATATCATGAAAAACCTCCAAAATCTAGTATTCAAATAACCCATATCGTCAAGAATTTGTGTAGGTCTCTTTGATTCATAAATCATTATATTCTCATTTTCAGCGTATCAGAGAAAGAACATAAATGTCACATCGATCGTATTACATAAGAAGATACACATCAGGATGAAATGGTCCACGGTTTCACCGATAAAGATTTTCGTCGGCATGAAAAGTTCCATTTGGGTGAAATGAAAAGGTCATACCAAGCATATAGGTCTCACCGATGAAGTTCCATCGGAAAGAAACCTCTCTTGTCTCACCGATCAAAGCACAAGGAGTTGTACCGGAAGGAGTCTTGGCGACATGAGATCGAAGGAATAATCATCAGGGAGACTTATAACATCGGGTAAATTACTGAATGTCTTAGCGATACACCATGTCTTTCCGATGAAGACACAAACAAATCAAGATAGTCGTTGGGGTGACTCTTGGTGACATTTATATGAATCAGATGGATAGATTATGTGATATCGGAATAATGTCTCCCCGACCAAAAGAATGTTTAATGAACGTTAGTCAAGCTTGAATAAAATGATCACCCAAAATTTGAATTGTCTTTTCGATAGAACATTTGATGTGACAGTGGGTAAATTCAAAGATCACCTACGCTTATGTTCAAAGCTAGGATTACTAAAGAAGATATATCAGGGAGATTTGGCTTATGGTCTCATTGATGAAGGGAATCTATCGGCAAGACAAGTCATTAGTGTGACATTGGATCTGTCTTGCCGATGTAAGTCATCAACAAGACATGGACTATCAGAGTCAATTTTCTATCCTATGCCAATGATTGATCTCTCACCGATGGGTTGGCTTTGGTGATCATTGCCAAGAGTCTCCGTGATGAAATGGTGTAGGTCTATTTAAAACTCCCATAGAGGTCAGATTGGTGTGACATTGGATCTGTCTTGCCGACGAAAGTCATCGACAAGACATGAACTATCAAAGTGAGTTTTCTATCCTGTGCTAATGATTGTTCTCTCACCGATGGGTTGGATTCGGTGGTCATCGCCAAGAGTCTCCTCGATGACATGGTGTAGGTCTATTTAAAACTCCTGAAGAGGTCATATCGGTGTGACATTGGATCTGTCTTGCCGACGAAAGTCATCGGCAAGACATGAACTATTAGAGTGATTTTTCTATCCTATGTCGATGATTGATCTCTCACTGATGGGTTGGCTTTGGTGGTCATCGGTGCGACCATAATTTCTTTCACTGACAGGAGCACTAAGAATATATCAGCGAGACATGTGTAATCGGTGTAAATCCTAAATGTTCACCCAACCCACTAAGTTACACTGACATGAGTTATGGAAACATATTCAAGACCAAAAGAAAAGTTATCGGCGAGACTTATAACATCAGAGGAACCACTGAATGTGTTAGTGATACTAAAAGTCAGGCCGATGAAGAAACAAATGAACCAAAATGATTGTCGGGGTGACTCTTGGCGATGTATACGGGACAAATGTTAACATCAGTCAGATGTGTAGAGTGTTACCCCAATCAACAGAGTATTTAGTGAATGTTGGTTGGGGTCTAATGTATAGATCAACCAAAGTTTGGAGGTGTCTTTCCAACCAGTTCATTTGATGTGACAGTAAGGAATTCAAAAATCTGTTACATTCGTGCCTGGAGTTAAAACATTAATGGCACCACAGAGTACAGGTAATTTCATAAATTGAAACGAAATCGTTGCAAAATGAAAATTATTGCGAATTGGTAACGAAGGAAACGAGGAGACAAACAAAGGGCCAGAGAATTTTTTCAGTTGAAAGACCTCAATCAAAACCAGTAAGTCCTCTGCATTTTAACTTTTTCACTTCTACAATTTTAAGAGAGTAATATGGAAGGCACCAGCTTGGGGAAGTTGAAAGGTAGAAAACAAAGTGAGAGCAGTCACCTTAAGAGTAAGAAGCAGAAAGTTGAGTTTGGAATTGAGCTGGAGGGTGCTGAACGAAAGCTGAATTAGGATTCAATTGACCAATTGCCTGGCTGTTGGTCCAGAGGTAGGCACTCTGCACAATTGAGGGAAGAAGTGGATAAATTGGATGAAAAGTGCAAGCACATAGGAGATATTTGGACCCCAATAAGAGGCTATGAATTGTTTAGATTCCACTTGATCCAGGTGGATCCAGAAGACCTCAAAATTTCACAGTTTCAGAATTAGCCAAAAGTAGTCTCAGATCAAAGAGCACGATGACACGATCCTGACACAACTTGAATCACGTCAAAAGGAGATCGTAGGTGGAAGCTATGCTTGGTCAAAGGTTCGGTCAAATAGTGTACCAGGGGCCGACAGGGAGTGAAAAAATTGATCATCTCAGAATTCATTGAAATCAACGTCAAATCAAAGTGCTTGTCGAGATGATTCTGATGGTGTTTGTTTCATCGAAAATGGAGCTCGTATGACCAAGAAACGGCTGGTCAAAGTTTCAGGTTGACTTGGTGGACTTGGAGGTACATGTGATGACGTCAACATCCGTACGTGATGACGTCAGCAATCTATAAAATCTGAAGTGGACCAATCGGGTGCTGACATGTGTCCATCCGTACAGATGACATGGCATGTCGTACAAGGTGACGTGGCAGATGGCGTGTTAGCTTACGTGGCATCCGTACACCCAGGTGGCATCCGAGTCAGCGGTCCAGTCGGCAGTGACGTGTCTTCGGCAACGAATGAAGTGTTGACACATGGCCCTTCCTTTTCTCCTCCATCGTCGGTCGGTTGAATATATTAGCAAAAAATCTGGTCGGGTTTGAACCCGTGAACTCCTGCGAAACGGCCGAGCAATTAGCCGTTGCACCAAGCACACCCGTCATATACGGAGATGGAGCGGCTTTTGTTTTATTGTTTAATTATTCGGTGGTATGTTATAAAGCGTGGTCGGCGGGGTTGGAACCGCTGACCACCCAAATAGCAAAAGAATTGGTCACTGGTAGACCACGGGACACTCCTAAGGTATATATAGGCCACTGATTATTTTTTGATAGAACTGTTGGCCAAAGCCTTAACCAAATGGCTTATTAAGGCATAACCAATTAAAACTACCTCTAACAATATAAACCAAAAGCTAAATGGAGACAAAAGAGATGTTGTGCGAGTTGGTAAGGGAGTTAAGTCATTAATATTGTTGTTAAGCCTATTTAGGCTAATTTTAATGTATAAAAAGGGGCTAAGAGATGGAGATTTTCAGGTGTTAGAATTCAGAAATTTAGAGATAGAGATTTCTTGGAGAGTGAATATTTTCAAGGTGTTTGTCTACACCAAAAATTGTAAACTTGAGATTCTGAGAGGAGGTCATGTTGGTTCTGTGGCTTGGAGAATTGTAAGAAGACACCTTCAGTGTTTGGCAATCTTAATACAGCGGTCCTACGATTGAGAAACGGACCCGGAGACGTAGCTCATCTTGAGCGAACTCCGTTATCAAAGCGTGATCTCTCTTCCTCTTTTTGTCTCATTATTCTTTCAGCATTTTGATTCCTTAAGTTCTTAGCTTATGTTTTCTTGAATCTGGATTAAAGTGAACTCTACTTGTAATAATTTCAACGGTTTAGACACAATCACGCATTACTGCTGCGATCAGGGAATAAATCTGTATTGGATTAAGTTTTCAAATAACTTTAACGTCCTAGTTTATAGATCACCACTTTCAACGAAGAGATCGGTTTGAGCCAGTTTGTAATCCGTGGCATCTAAATTATGGAAAAATAGTTTTCCCTAATGTTTTTTTCAATATAGAGCTGGTAAAATTGTTGGCCACCCACTATGACTCAAAACTTAAGGCCATATGCGGACCATCTGGGAAACCATTCGTATACATATCAGAGGCTTCAATATGTAAGGTTTTTAAGTTGGAAGGGTGGTGTAATGAGAAAATTGTGAATGAAGAGTTGGAAAAGGAGTTTTGGAGAATGGACACCACTTACAAGGGTTGGAGGTTGCCCTTACATAGAATTAAACAAGATGGTAAAACTGTCCCACTTGACGATGGTGATGGGCCCATTCCATGTGGAATTATTCGAGCCCTATATGAGATATACCTATTTCTCAGTAGGACAAGTGTTGGGTATGGGAGTTCCTGAGTGTATGTCCATTGTTCTCATGTAATTGCCGCTGACATTCAATGTCATAATTCTAGGTTATTTGACTATGCTTCATTTGTCTCCAAGGAGCTCGACTTAGCATTGGTGGCAATCAAGAATAAATCCCCTGTTCTGCACCTTAGGCATTATTCTCGTTTAATGCATCTAGTATTGTACTTCAGACAAGAGTTAGGGATTTGGCCAGAAAAGTTGAAGGTTTCATAGTTTGATAAAGAGGGAAAATTGTTACCCATTCAATTGTGGATTGCCATTTGGGACAGTAGGTTTGCTAATTCTAGTTTCCTGTATTTTGAAGAATATTTTGTAAAGCCAATATATGAATTCTATAGTCATCCTTGTGCGCACTCATTGTCTAATGAAATAAAACGCTTCCTCATACCTAAGGACTTTAATGGACCAATTGATCACAATTGGGGAGATTGGTATTGCTTGGAAGATGCTACTATGGTAAGGGTGTTTGGTTTTGAGGATTCTCCATTCATTTTTCCTAAAATAGTCCCAGATAGGATTGCATATTTGAAAATTGTAAGACAAATGGATTTTTCTAGTTTCATGAATTTTGGTTCATTTGGAAAATAGGCATTTATGCCTAGTACTCTGTACTTTGGTGATTTTACTGTGCTTGCAAAGGAAGGATATGATTTGATCCTTGACAAATTAATGCAGTATAATATGAATAAGGGTCCACCAAGAGAAGGTTTTGATCTAGAGGGATATATCAATTTTGCCAAACAAAGGATAAACTTTTGACGATATGATCATGTGCCTTATTAGTTTGATGACATGATTAGAAATTTTGAGGTAGAGGAAGCAAAGAGAGTGGTGGAGGAATACAACCAAGGGTTGCTAGATACAGGGTTCCCTTTTTCTAGAGATGAGGAAACTGGAGAAGATATTCCACAAGACCTACCCAGTAGGATTTCCAGATTAAAAAATCAAGATTACAACTGCCGTCCTAGAGAACTAAGTGTTGAAGAGAGCCAAGATATAGACACTAGACAGATGGCATATAGGTCATTTGTAGCAAACAATGAAATTGTGAATTCTTCAGAATTTAGATCTTTCTTGTATAAGCAAAAGGGAAAGGAGATAAGGGAGATAGTTGATAATATTACACCAAGCAATGAGGAGCAACTACTAAATAATTTGAAATTAACTATGGATAGAGAAATGTATAATATGACCCCTGAAAAAGGAAGGAAAATGTTAGAGGATGCTGGAGTTATGATCTTTCCAGGGATCAATTTGAATTCTGCATTGGTGTTTGATAGCTTCTTAAAGGATAATAGTGCCAAAAACAAGCTTAGTCTGGAGGGGGTGACAAAAATATATGTTGGATCCAAATATAACCCAGATGAAGGATCACTCATGATATGGGCCTTGTATCCACCTCATAGAAAGTTAGTGGCGATTGAAACTAAGAAAGCATTTGGACATGTCATGACTCTGAAGGTTGGAGAGGTAGATCCTATGGCGACTGCATACATTGGGATTAATGTGGCAAAACTGAATAAATCCCAAATACAAATGTTGATAAAAGATGAGGAAATGTACAAAATGAATAATGAAAGGATAATGAGAGAAAATGATCATTTGAAGGACATGTTAGGAGTCACAATTCAGGGACCTCTTAAATTAATAACACATGGTGAAAGCTCACATGAGGTAAAAGATCATTGGGAGGAGTCAACTGCATATTCACAAGGTAAATATAATACAATTGCTGCAATAATCAGAAAAAGGCAGGCCAACTTAATGATTTGGTTGAATAAGCTATGGGGAGCATATTCAAAGAGCCATGTTACAGGGCAAGAACACAAGAGAATTGATGGAAGGATTGAAGAAAAGTTCTGAGAATTAAATGAAAGAGATGTTCTTGGAAGTGTGGCCATTGGTATGGGTAAGCAAATTATAAAGAGACACATGGACTATTATGAGGAACTGCAAGAAGATGCAAAGGGGCTGGTTGATGTTACGAATATGGGACTGCCTACACTATTTGAAGATGGATAAAAGTTGAAAGAGAAAGCCAAGTGGATCGAAGAATGTGAATTGATTTCGCAAGGAATTCTAGAAAATGCTACGGGGAAGGATTCAACATTGGACGAGAGCTACGAGCACAACGAAAGGATGATAAAGGTGGAGATATCAGCCAGGAACACATTAGGAGATGTCAATACTCATGAATGGAAGGATTATCTAGATCATTTATCAAATTTTCATCTATGGTTAAATAGAGCTTAATCTCTTGTTTTAATTCGTTAAGTAAAATAGAACATTTGTGAAGGGATGTGTCCCTTCCAAGTTTTGATGTATTTATATTTGTTCCATAGTAATGTAACAGATATAGGCATTAGGAGATATTCAGTAGATAGCTTTCTAGCAAAATGCTTTCATATATAAAGACTCAAATGCATGTATTTTGATGGGGTAAATGAAGATATCTAAATTATGGATTAAGATTTTGGTATCAGCTGTTTGTTAAATTTATGCAGTTATTTGATTGTCTCCATTCTGATGCTTATCTATTTTTTAAATTGATATAACAAGTTTATACTCAGTTTATCATTGTACATTTGCTATATATGTGTGATCTGGTTATTTGGTTCTCTCAAGTAGGGATTAAAATCTTTTAATCAATCACAACAATTTGGAAGTGTTAGTTGGATTAATAAGAAGAATCACATAACTAGAATTTCCATTTTATCTCAAGAAGAGTTTGTCAATTATTCACTTGCATGTTTACACAAGTTGTAAACAATTTATGTTCCTGATAGTTTGAATTATTGCCATTATTGAAATCCACATTTGTAGATATTCAGTAGACTCCATATACCCAATAAGGCACTGGTCTCCCCTTGTATTTTTTTATAATTTTCATTATTCTTATTAATTTTACACTTACACTTACAAATACACATACATATGCATTTATTGTTTTCATTGATTTCTCATGTAGTTTAATAGTTTGATCGATTTCATATTATATGTGTTGAATACTTTAGAATTTCAATTACATTAATTTATGGATATGTTGTATCTATAACACTACAAAACCACATGCTCTTTGCATTTACACTTGCATTTAGAAATACACATTTATATACATAAATATAGATTTCTTTAATGATATGTTGCATTTATTGTTCTAGGAGAGCATCCAGTAATTGCATTTACATTTACATTTAAAAATACAAATACATGTACATACATACATATTTATGCATCCTACGCCCTATTCATGCATCCTACAATTACAACATAATCCATGGGAGCTCTTACACAAGCTACAATAATCACCAAAAGTGTAAGAGCCCCTTTATATCATGTTTGGACTACAAAACCCTCAAAAACAGGGTAACCGGGCTTTATGCAAAGAAATGAAGCTTTCTAACTCAAATCAACGCCTTAAGCCCTCAAATCAAATTCAAATCAAAGCTAACACATATCTGGCACTTTTTTCTCTAATAGCTAAGATGAATTCCATTAGGCTTGTACTCTACTTGGTTGCAACATAGAGATTTGAAGTCCATAAATAGATGTCAAAAGTGCCTTCTTGTATGGAGACTTATAGGAAGAATTTTACATGTTTTAAACTCTAGATTTTATCAATAGTGATAACTCCAACTCTGTGTGAACATTGAAAAATCATTGTGTAGATTGAAATAGGATCCTTGATATTTTTATGAAAAGATCAAAATGTTTCTCATCAATTCTAGTTTTATATGGATTCCTCATGACCCTATAGTCTACACTCAAATAGTAGATAGGAAATTCTTGAGTTTTATACTCTATGTTGATAATTGAATAACTATGGGATCTTACACCAAGTAGATTCATGATTTGGAAGTATACTTAGTGAGGCATTTTAAGATGATTGACTTAGATTTGTTACATTTTTTCCTTGGTTTAGAAATTTTATAGTCTACCAAAGAATTTTTTTTAATTAATCCAAATATGCTCAAGCCGTTATTTGATGCTTCAACATAGAAAATCCAAGTTCACACCAACTCCTTTTTAATTTGGATTCAATCATTCTACCATGCTTTCTTCTCCTACAATTGATTGTACACTCTATAAAACTAAAAAACCATATGCTCTTTGAATTTACACTTGCATTTAGAAATACACATTTATATACATAAATATAGATTTCTTTAATGATATGTTGCATTTATTGTTCTAGGAGAGCATCTAGTAATTGCATTTACATTTACATTTAAAAATACAAATACATACATACATACATATTTATGCATCCTATGCCCTATTCATGCATCCAAAAATTACAACAGTATCTATGGGACCTCTTACACAAGCTACAGTAATCACAAAAAGTGCAAGATCCCCTTATATCATGTTTGGACTACAAAACCCTCAAAAATAGGGTAACCGAGCTGTATGCAAAGAAATGAAGCTTTCTAACTCAAATCAATGCCTTAATCCCTCAAATCAGATTCAAATCAAAGCTAACACATATCTTCATGACATGGAATTGATTTCACATCAAAATATGGCTACATGTTACCGTATAGTGCTGCATAATAGGAAAAATACATAAATTTTGAAGAAAAACACAGATTTTCGAATGTCAAGAGCTTGTATTTTAAATCCTAAACCATCAACAACCATTACAATGATCACTTTATTCCTTTTAAAGGACTTTACACCTCAACCACTGAACAACCACCTCTACAACTCACTTTTTAATCTTTTATGATCACATGAAACATAAAACACACTAATTTCAGGGTCAAGTTAACATCAATATTGAAATGTTTTAATTTTTTGACCTTTCAAACATTAAAAAGTACATCATTAAATTAATTATGTAATGGCATAAAAATTAAAAACATCATGAATTAATTACGTGACCACATAAGTCAAATATAATTCTATCAAGAAATTAATATCAAATAGATAATAAAATCGCATAACTCATACATTTGAATGTCATTGATCTTCTTCTTCATCCAACTCTTTGTCTATATCATCTGATCAAAATTCGACATTGTAAGGATTGGTCATATCATCATCATCATTGATATCAATTTCGATAATTTCATCATCCACACGGATATCATCTTCATGAACATTAACTCCTACATCATCATGATCTAGTTCCTCCTCTTTGACATCTTCGTCAGGGACATCATCAACTAACTATTGATCCTGATCATCATCTACATCATCTTCTACATCTTTAGTATCTTCTTCTTCCACCACATTATACTTTCGGCCTTCCTCTTGGATCATGTCTAACAAAAATGACCAACCGGTTTACCTAGAACCTCCAGTAAAATACCCGCTCACATTGGCTTGGAAGAACATAGGGCTCATTTCATTCGCTCGATCGACCTTGTATTAACGGTAAATCCATTATCATGTTCAATAACTTTTCTCTGATAAATTTCATTCAATCGTAGCCTATACCATAGGA
Organism: Sequoia sempervirens; assembly: GCA_007258455.2. NCBI lineage: Eukaryota > Viridiplantae > Streptophyta > Pinopsida > Cupressales > Cupressaceae > Sequoia > Sequoia sempervirens. The sequence goes on from VDFB02319951.1 coordinate 166,182, forward strand.
TGACGAACAAAATTAATCTGAAGGACTTAAAGTCACACTCAAGTATATCATCCAAAATCCCATAATATCAATTTTCTGAGACTTCTGGATGTATGTCGCTTCTAGATGAAACATTAGTCACCTGAAAGACTGTATTTATACCAGAATCACAAGTTTTCTTCATGTCATCCAACTTTTTGATTCAAAATTTACAACCATTGTACCACATAGCCTTGTGTTTCACCTTCAATATGTCAAACATGTAAAAAATTATTGCAATATCGTTAGTTGATAAACACATTTATTCTTGGCTGAATGTATGCAAAGAAAATAATCTCAACATATATATACATCAATATAATTGAAAATAATTAAATAATATGGGTGATTAATATATTTATACGTACCTATTTATCTCTTAAACCATATGCTAAATCAATTTCCCTTTGTGTAACATTGGAATCTCCATTACGATGAGCTTCTTTAACCAATGAAGCCACACCTTCCCATGTTAATGAGCAACCAAATTGTTGACATCGTTCAATCCATACTGTCATCCAATCAAGATTGTTTGCGACATACAAATGAAGTGCATCCCACTTTTGGCCAACTGTATAAAAAAATAAAATTCACAAATGATGTATAATTAGTTAAATACCATGGTATACGACCTTAATTTATAATTAACACATATTGAAGATTAATAATTAAATAAGTACAATATACATAAAAACCATATGTAAAATGTATTCCAATTAATCTCCATGACCATCTTATAATTACCTCACTTTCCTCAATCTACCTATCCCCATCAGGTACTCCCCTTCAAATTTGTTAATGGAGTTGGGATCCCAAATGCAATCTACATGGATCTTTGTTGCAAACTTAGGAAGATATTCACTAATGTACACCGTGGTTTGGTATACCATATATCCCTCCACCATAGAACCCTCAAGATGTGCTCTTTGTCTAACCAAAGCCTTCAAAAATTTCAAGTCCCTCTCAACCATCCACATTGACCTTGTGTGTATAGGTCCACTTAATTCAATCTCCTCAACCTGGTGTATGAGGTAGTGTTCTTGTGCATTCAAAAATGTTGAAGGTAGACACTTTTGCATTTCACACATTAGACGAGGAATTTTTTTGTCCAATAATTTATATCTTCTTTGTGGATTTCTTTAGATAAAAACCATCTACAAGTGATTCAAGGCACAAATATATTAACGAGATTTAACAAAAATATACAGTATATTACATAACAAGTAAAACAAATGACAATTACAAGATCTATACAACAAATTGAACAAATATCACTACTTACCTTATGTATTTTCCAAGATCATATATAACTTGCTTGACATTGTTGTCGAAGTTTTTTGGGAGAGATAGAGGTAGAACGTACTAAAAAAATTATAAAATGATCTTTTCATTATTTTTCCAAAAGTAGTAAACATAATTGGTGCAGGAGCACCCATGTCACTAAATGCCTTTAAGAGGCCAATATGTTAATTTTGTAATAATTCAAGTCAAAATGATGTTTCAATGCTTTGTAAAGGATAATTTAAATGTAATAAAGTCATAAAAGGAGTCACTAGGCTATAAAAGTGGGACAAAATGCAAATAATGCAATATTGACAAAAAAATGTCAAACAAAAAGAGCATAAAATAAGAAAAATCAAGAAATCAAGGAATAGGAAGGGACAATTCAGTGGAGAAAGTAGTTAGGAAGTTGAAAGATGAATAGGAAGTTTCATTTTGAATTTAAAACAACTATAAAATGATGTACATGGAGAGGGAAAAGGGGGATCTTGTAATTCAAATTCACAAAAAGTAATAAAGTACCCCTGTTCAGTTATTTTGGAAAGCTTATCTCTCTTGTTTTCGGTTTGAATAGTGATTCAGACATTCTAAGATTTGATTCTTGTCAATGGAAGAGTCTTTTATCATTCTTGAAAGGTGTAGGAGTAGAAAATTTAGTATTAAAGAAAATTGAACTTATTTTTTGAGTTCGGTCTGTGAACACACAAAGTTGTTTTGAGAGTCTTTTAAAATGTTAAGACCCATCCCACTGATGGAAGCCCAGTAGGAAGGTGGGATTGGATGAGTAGGATGTTTTAATTTGTATATTTTGTTGTGTAGATGTGTGTTTGTGTGCAGAGGTAAGCATGGAGATGGAAGACTTCCTGTGTTAATGAAGAAAATCTGAGTTTTCCAGTCAAAGTGGATGGTTACTAGTATGACAGTGGAGAAATGGAAAAAGTATGGACTAGATGGTGTTTCCAAAGGTCTTTTCAGATGTATTTGGTTGTGTTCCAAGTGTTGGCAGGGGTCTTGGAGGTCTGTAAGCGCTTCAGTCATGAAACCCTCCTTAATTTGTGCTTTTACACCCTATAAACAAGGGTTTAGTGGATCATATTGTTTTTATGGTTTTCAGTCCTTACAAATGATGAAATCATGAGTTTTGAGGAATGATTAATGACTTTTAGAGGTTGATAAGAGTTTGGGAGTAATGTAAGAGGGGTCTCCTTTGTAAAAAAGACCTATTCTAGTAGCCTTTTTAGGCACATAGTATGAGAAACTGGAGATTTTCTTTGGGACAGTCACTTTAAGCCTTTTGTTTTGTTGAATTGGAGAGTAAGAGATGTCTAAAGAAGAATTTGGTGCTTGGAAATTGCATATGGATTGTGAGATTTACCCGATCTAGGGTAAAGAGTCCTAATAGACAAAATAGTGTTTTGTTTGCATAGAACGTGGAACCCTGATGTAGCAGAGGTAATTATGTTTGGATCTCTAATCAACTTGTTTGTACAATGATATTAGAGGTGCATCAATTCTTGGGTAAAGGTTGATGGGCACATTTTGATAATGTGGAGGTTTGGATTTGAGAACTCAATGTGCTTAATGATGTATTTAAGCAAAGTCTGGGTAATCTAATGAAACAGTGAATGTAATGGTTGTATTTGTTTGAATATTGTCTTTTGGATATTGTTACAATTATCTCTATGTTGGACAAGGTGTATTTGTTGTTTTGGATATCTTGATAAAAGATAGAGCAAGGTGAAAAATTGTGTTTGGCTGCTAGAAGTAAGGTATCTGCTAAAACAATGACACAATAATAGGATATTGGTATGATTTCATTAAAGATATGATGTCTACAGTAATTTGATGGTTTGATATTGGGTTAAAAATAGTGAATCATGGTTTAGTTATCTTCATTTCCTTGGAGGATGAGTATTTTGGTGAATGCTTAATGATGTAATTTGCCAAGTTTGTGAATTTGATGAATATTGTAAAGAAGTTGTATGAGTTTTGAAGAAAAAGAAAGTGAATCAAGAATTTGATCTTCTCCTGATTCTGTTTGGGATTGGAATCCCTTGAAGAAATGGTGTTTGTTATGATGCTCTGCATCAATAATACACTGAAAAGTACATGCATTATACAAGTGTATATAATATACTAGAATAATTACCTTAATGAAGGTATGCCAATCATGCGTTTTCATCCCTGACCCAAATTCACCTTTCTTTGTTATTATATTGTTTATGTTCGTAGAAAATCCGTGGGAAAACAATTTTTGTATGACTTCTTTTATAGCATTGCTTTGCTACTGCTATTAATAACCAAGGAAGGGCACTTATATTAATTTGGTCTCCATCGCTATTTAATTGAATGACATTTTCATTGCATGATTGGCTTCCTGAATGTCACTACAAATTTTGACAATTTTTTCTTTGTCATGCCTTCCATCCAATATTTTCCATAACATTTTTGTTATATTCTTTCCGATATGCATTGTATCAAACAAATGCACAATTTGTAGCTGCTCATAGTAGGGCAACCTACTAAATTGACTAGGATAACTTTTCAGTCCCTATGGAAGCCAACCATTAATGCCTTGACGACCTTCATGAAGCATATAAGTTAAACAAATTAACAACGAAAATCATTGTCAATTATAGTATGAGTAAACAAAACACAATATAAAGATGTAAATTCAAAACATATCATATATGATAGGTAAACAATTTGATCCAATGTATAACCTTGATGATTAATTCTATTATAATCCAACTTCCATAGGCGAGGTGTCATTCTTCGTGGTTTTGATGTAGTCTCTTCTTTCCCATTGAAAATATTTTTTTTAGTAGTTCGATACTTATGATTTCTGTGGAGGAAGTGCCTATACTCATCAAACACCTGCTTTCCTAAACTTGTTGAATGATGAGATTTCATCTTTGGACCACAAATTGGACATGAAAATTTTCCCTTTGTTTGAAGACCTACAAGATCATATATAATTATATATAATGAATAGATTATTTAAAAAACATGCATGATATCTACTTGATAAAATTAAATATTGTTAAAGTGTAGTCAAATGTTATAACATACCACAAAAATGTGTTAGCCTTGGGGCATCATGAATTGTCCATACAAGCATTGCATGGAATTGAAATTGTCTTTGTCCTATTGGTCTAGAGACGTCATACATACTGATGCCATTCCATAAATTTAGTAACTCGTCGATAAGAGGCTCGATATATACATTCATATCTTTAACTTGGTACTTACCTAGTTGAATGAACATAAACATTGCATAATTATTATAACCATTTTACTGCAATATATATAAATTAATTTACATGACTATTGAATGAAAAAAATATAACAAAAATTCACCAATCAATCTACAACAATTTTTTTTTTGTTAATATAAAGAATATTAATGGTACATATTTCATCCTTTATTTACTAGTGATGAACTAACAACAATTAAAATAGATGAAAAAATATGACATATATGACATACCTTAACATCTGTGAGATTGCTATGTTTGATAAACCATTCATAACCTTCAAGTTCAACAACAATAATACAACAAAGAGAAGAGTTGTTTGGGAGCCTTCATAAAGGGGCTTGTATGCCTTCTCAAGTACAAGTAAATCATGAACATCATCAAATTCATCTCGATCATCATGATCAGCTCGCCACTAAATGTGTCATGGATCAATGTATTTATACCATCATCTTCAACTGTGTTTTCTGGTAGCATGATCATCTTCTTCCATAGGATCATTAACTTAATCTTCGATATTCACAGGATCTATGTTAGATCACTTGCAAAACCATTCTTGGTGTGATAATCCCATATCATGTGCCCTAGGGTTCCCTACCTTTATAATAATGATAGACACAAATAAACCATGATCATGATCAAGTGATTATATATATATAAAATGTTAAAACGATATAAACATTTACAAATTCAATCAATATAAACACATATAATGAACAACTTACTAATGGATGATAATCATGCCCCCTTCAATGTGACCATGTTTCCTACAATTTTCTCAGCTGTTGTGATTAAAAGTCATCTTGTCTTTAAGCCCTTGCAATTATTGCAAGGACAATAACATTTCCCATCACCCTTTCTTTTCAATCTAGCACACAATCTATCAAGTGTCTCTTCATTTTGTTCTGGACTAATATTATCTGACATGATTTTTCTTTACCAAGCTTGAATATTTAGATCTTCAAAAAATATCAAACTCACACTCCAATAATTTTTATTCATAGACAGGTAACAAAATCTAATAATTCGATATTTTACACCAAAAAAATTTGGCATGCAACCACCCCTGCAAAAGAGAAGATAGTTTGAAGTTAATGACCCCAAAAAACACTTTAAAATGCTAATTCCAAAACTTATTAAATTCTGATTTTACTATGATTTCCAACCATTAAACTCCTAAAATCATAATATTAAACTTGCACAACAAAATATGAAAATGCAACTCTGCAAATGCACAAGTTTAAAAATGAAATCTGATGAGATGTTGCTTTAAAATATGATTTTCAAACCTAGAAGTACAAATCTGAAGTATAACAAATTTGCAAGCAGAGAAAATTCATAAGTATCATAAAATGATGTCACAATAAATAGTTGAGCTCACTTTTTATTTATGTCGGTCTCATTTTTGACTTCACATGTTCGTTGAAATTTCAACGAAAACTCTTTGTCATAATTTCGAAGAAAAAATAGGTTCGTCGAAATTTCGATGAATGTCGGGGATAAAATTAAAAAAAATTGAAAATTACACATTAAATATCACTAGTACCCAACAATACAACTAATTATCCATCTTTCATCAAAAAATTTTGTCAGTTTTTGCAGTCAAATGAGTTAGTGTGTGGAGCATTCTCCCAAGAAAACTTTAAAGCAACTTCTCGAACTAGGAAACAATTAAGCAACTTGTGGAGACCAGATGTTTTTTTTTCAAAAATACATGCTTCAAGAACATCAGGAGAGAGCATAAGACATAATGTAGACCTTCAACAAAATCTCTCTACTATCAACAATACTTCTAATGCTTCTAATCCTCATCTTAATATGTCATTATGAAACTAACTTTGCTGACAAAAATCCTACTTAATGACATCCAACCATAAACTTCAGCAAACATCAGATAAGGCATGACATCCAGTCATGAACTTCAATAAATTTTCTTAGATAAGGCATGGCATCCAACCATGAACTTCAAAAATCCTTCCATACATCAATGTTAGCCCATATTGAATGTTGTCAACAATGACAACCAATGCCAATTGTAGCAAGGACATTAGCACTAACTAATGCGAACAAACTCCCAAACATCAACACCAAGTGTCAACATAAATGAAAACCAACAATCAATGTTGACATCAATGACAACAATCTTCCAACAAGCTTATCCTTTTGAGGGATAGAGGCTAAATGACAAATGAATGATGAATCAACAATTGAATTTTCTTAAAAACAGACTAATGTTCTTGTAGGTTCATTTTGAGGACATGGAGAAGGCGTTGGTGACCCTGATGAGATTTTCCAACAGGCTGATGAGACACGTCATGCTGGGTGCTTCCTCGGGTGAAGAAAAGATAAGAAAAAAACTTAAGAAGCAAGGAAAGGTGGACTCCCTCAAGCTGCTGGATGATATTGAGGGACCTGATTGGTGCAAGTATGCGACTCTCTTAGGAGAGTATGGGGATCTATTTAAAAAGGATAGCTAATGGCTCAGGCTGCTGTTTTCCTTGTTTTTGATGCATTTTTTGTTCTATTTAAATATATGGGACTGTTTGTTTACTATCTTTAAGATCTAGTGGAATACCACCTTGGACACTGTGGATTTAATCAATGTTCAATGTAGATTAAAATTTGCTGGTAGTAATTTTGTGTTTTTGATAATTATGGGTTGGCTATAGCTATGATGTTTAATCTGGGCATGCGTGCCAATTTCTTATTATTTTTTGGTATGGATGGTGGTGTTGTTTCCCACCTTGGTTTCCTTTTTTGATCTGCTATGTTCCATGGGATCAGGGCCCTTCCCTCCTTATATTATTAAAAACAATTGAATGCCAATAACAACTCAAATCTAATTTCCTTGAAGGACTGAAGTCATGCACATCTCCTCAAGGATTGATTGCAATTTGGCTTGATTTTCTTTAAAGACCTACAAGGGTTATTCCTCACAAACAAAATGTATGCATAAACATGAACAAACTCACATAAAACTTGACATGATGCTTTGATGATGAAATGCTGCAATAAATCTCTAAATTTTTCTCTTGAATTGATAATGTTCTTAATTTCTAATTCTTGCTAGATGATTTCAAATAGTAAAAATGACTAGGTATTTATATGAAATTTCTCTAATTTCCCAAAAACTAAATCCCGATGGTCAACAATCAAATTTTGAATTTCAAATATTAAATTACTACCACCACAACTTTGAATTTGGGGGGCACATTAAGGGGACTAGGGCACATGGATTCCCTAGTCCAGATCTCTCAATATTTGGGATCCAAAGTGTTAGGAGAAAAATATTAAATGTGTGCTTTGGATCTTGCACATTTGATTTCTTGATAAATGTTAAAATAGGCCACGAGATACGTAATTTAGGAAATTGGGAGCACGATTAGGTCCACTCACTCAGGGGGAGAAAAACATAGTGTGAAATTGTCAAGGGTGATAGTTTATGTCACTACATCTATGTTAAAATTGCAATAAAGAAGAATACACCAATTTCATGAATATCTGAGAGGATTTGAAGGAAGACATTGTGGATTTTAGCAACTCAAGCAAGGGCCACTTAAGGTACTAAAAAATCCATGTTATTTTAGACTATTAGTTAATTTCTAAATTATAATTTTAATTATTATGTTGAGTTGCTAATAGACAATTAATTATTATTGAATCATGTTGTAGCATAGAGAGTCATTAAGTTACAATTTGCAAAGGAATAGTTACCCATAGGAATTATTACAATCATTTACAAAAATTGGTACTCATGAAAGGTCTTGGTAGTGTCTTAAATCTTAGAACAAAGTAATGAAAAAAAGTATGAAACAACAATAGGAAACTAGCCAATTCTAAAGCCCATCACTAGCATTGTTGAGAAGAGCACCCTTCCATGTGGTTAGCTTCCTTTTTACTCTTTCTAGAAGATTGGACCAAACAAAATTATCAAATTTACCAGTGGTTAAAAAAATTCACAAATAAGAGGAAGGGAGAAGATGAGTTTGACACTTAAGAATCCTATAAATTTTAAATTGCAGGGAAGGAGGCGCATTTAGGAAGAAAACAATACTTTTATCCAAGAAAATGTTTTGGCTAGAAGAGAAGGAAAAATTCTAGAGGATTTTGATCCAATTCTTAAATTTTGCTATAGTGGCTTCGCTAAGAAGGATGGTTTTGACAACGAACTATTGGTGAGAGATCAACTACAGGGAAGAAGAGGGAGGGAATCCCTTAAGGATCCCCCACGTGATCCCCTTAGCAATGTTTCAACCCAGGACCTCCGCCAACATAATAAACAAATAGGGGGAGAGGATCTCCTTACCTAATACATTTAGATCCAAAAAAGTGGCCATGGGGAGAACCATTGATGAGCACCGAGAACATCGGGGAGAAAATACATGCTTTGATTAATTTGAGGATTTTTCCGTTGAATCTGAATCTCTAAAGTACTTGTAAGAGAAAGCTCTAGGAAACTTTATCATAAGATTTGAAGATGTCTATCTTGAGGTCCATACTTTTCTTATTGCCTTTTTCCATGGAATGGAGAGTTTTGTGGATCAAAATAATGATATTAGTAATTTTCCTACCTAGAACAAAACTTTCTAATCACTACGAATCATTTTATCTAGGAAAGTTTTTATTCGATTGACCCAAAAGTTTAGAACATTTAAGCTTATAAAGGGTATTGCAAAGAATTACAGGTCTAAAATCAGACAATCTATTTGCTCTATATTTTTTAGGGATAAGGATTATGAAGGTATTATTAATCTCCTTGAGGATACCAGTTGAGGATTGGAATTCTCCAACTACTTGAACCAAATCCATTTTGACTATATCCCAATATTTTTGAAAAAATATTGGAGGGAAATCATCACAACCAAGATCTTTGGAAGGGTTAAGGGAGAACACTATATCCTTTATTTCTTTAGCCATGGAACTTCTTTCCATAGTCGCTAGATTAGAGGAGAGAGAGCTAGGGATAACCTGCAACAATTGGTTAGTAATTTACATCAAAATGAGTAGATTTTTTAGGAGGGTTGAGGAGGTTCATGAAAATTCTAATTCCTTCATGAGATATCTCTTCTTCCTTGGATAAGTGGGAACCATCAGCACCAAACAGTTCAGTTATTCTATTCCTTTTTCTATGTTTGATGGTCAATAGGTGGAAAAACTTGGAGTTCCTATCTCCTTTTATCCATTAATTTTTGGATCATTGTTTCCAATAGATTTCCTCTTTTTTAATGGAATTGTGAAGATCACTCAAAAGAACCTTCTCCCTCTAGGATAGTTATGTCAAAGCTCCACCTCCATCCATTTCCATTTGAATTTTCCTGATCTATTCCTTTAAATTTGATTTCTGAGTGAAAATGTTACTAAAGGAGTTTTTATTTCAAGCTTTCAGGTTTCTTTTGATGCTTTTAAGCTTGAAGGCAATTCTAAACATTGCAATGCCATTTACATCAATATTCCACCATTCCAATAGGATCCTTTTGAGATCATGTTGATGAGTCCACATTAATTCAAAATGGAAATGATATTTGACTTTATTACTGGGGGTATTCCATTTGAGAGCCAAAGGGGCATGATCAAAACTGACTCTTATTTGGGAAGAAAGGGAACAGTAGGAGAGCACATCATAGTTAAAGGAAATAAGGCTCCTGCCAAGTTTGACTTGAATAAGGTTGTCTCCCGTTCTTTTATTGGACCAAGTGTAATGAATTACTTTGAGATCAAGATCTAAGAGACCACCATTAATCATAAGGTTGTTGAGATCCATCATACTATTAGATAAATGTTGAAGATTCCCCATCTTCTCTAAGGGGTAGATTGGGGGGTTAAAATCACCAAAAAACATCTAGTGGGAACTCAAGAAGGAGATTTTGTTTCTTAGAAGGTTAGAAAAAGTATCTTTTTAAAGAACTAAATTATTCGGGGCATAAATATTGGAAAGCACCCAATTAGAGTGCCCAAAATTTTTAGAGAAGAGAATATCAATAAAAAATTATTCATAGAAATAAGGGAGCCATGAAAATGAGGTTTCCAAAAGGTTTCTAAACCTCTAGAAGCACTATCCACATCCACAACAATAGAAAGAGCATTAGGCCAGATATACTTAATAGTTTGATTGAAATTAGTAACATTCATTTTAGTTTCTTGGATGAGAAAAATGTCAGGCTTAAATTCCTTGATAAGATTCCTAACAATGTGCTTTTTGTGGAGGCTATTTAGCCCCCTAACATTCCAAGAGAGAGTTAACATTTTTTTACATTCTTCTAGAGCCAAGTTGCTCCAATGTACTTTGATTTACATTTTAGTTGTGTTGTTCTTCCTAGTTTACTTGATAGATTTATTCCTAGGTTTTCAGTTGGTTCCCATATCAATCATCTTACGCAACCCCAGGCTAGATTTCAAAAGATGATAGTATAGGAGGAGAGCATATGAGGCCTACTCCAGGCCCCCTTAAATTCATGGGAGATGCTAGAGGATACGTTGAGAGATCCTTCCTATGAACAATACCAAGAAGGAAAGAGACAACATTATCCTTCATAAAACCACCTTCCAAAGAGAGAGCATAGAGCTCCATCTTCTTATCAAGATCAGACACATAAGAGGAGGGAGGTGTCAAAAATAATTCCTTTGAAGGGAATTTTGTGAGACGAGAGCCCACCAAATTTTCACCAAAAGACACCCCCATAGGCACTAGAGTGCCTTCTGGAGAGGGATCCGAAGGTGGAGCCCCAACGAGAGGTTGGGTGGCAATCAATTTTTTTCTTCTTTAGGAGGGGAATTCATAAGTTGTTTACTCACTGGGTTCAAAGGCTCAAAATTGGAAGGGGGGCTGGCCATGCCCTTATCTTTGAAATTGGGAGAGGTAAAGCTCCTTAAATCCTTTTTTGGACAAGCATTGTAGAGGTGACCCACGAAGGAGAAAATTTGATAAAAGAGATTTGAATTCTTATATTCAATAATTTGAGTCCATTTTCCGAGTTTGGACTCCAAAATGATTGAGGTTAGTAGGACTTTATTGGGCTTAATATTGACACATAATCAATAAAACACCATTCTAGTTCTTTCCTTGGTGACATGATCTAGGGAGAGAATTTTCCAAAGGATTTGGCCACCCAACAATTATTTCCTCATCCCAGAAATCCAAGGGGAGGCCTAGAAGCCTAACCCATGTTGGAAGAGTAGTTGCTAGATGCACTGAGGGGTCAAAAGCTAGATTCCATTTGAAAAGAGCTAGGCTTTATTTCCCAAAGAATTAAGGTCCTATGGTGAGCACCTTAAGATAATCCTGTTGAAGGGAGGCAGAGATGCAAAAAAGGCCCTAGGAAGAACTGAGATAGATAAAGAACCCTTGACCAACCACCGAGAAGAAGCCCATTTTCTTATCGATTCTATATTTGGGCCTACCAACAAATGCTCTAATTATCAAGTTTTGCAGTTTTACCCAAAAAAGATCTAGAGAGGGTTCTTTGATCTTGACAGTAGTTCCTTCCTCAAAGTGGTCAATTTGGAGACCGTCAAAAAACTTTTTTTACTGCCTAAAAATAGATCTTTCCAATGGGATGGAGTTTCTAGATGATAAAAGACTTTAGCTAGAGAAGGCATGGGGATAGGGGGTGTCCCACTAGGCCCATGATGCTCATTGGAAGACACGAATTGTCTGTCTACAACAAGTCCACCACTAAGGAATGCCTGCAATAGAGAAGGATCCCAAGAACTAGGAGATTCCTGCCCATTGCTCGATTCATGCCCACCACTCATTTCAAAATATCTTAATTACCCCATGTAACACCATGTAGTTTATGCACAATTTTCTTGCTAATTTTTAATGAATATATTTTTTTTATCAATTTTCAAAGTGGACACATCTCGAAAAATAGAAACTTGAATATGTGATTTTTTTTTGAAATTATAAATAATAAAGTCTAGTTTGTAAAAAATAATTTGTTTCAAATTTTGATGAACAAGTAAAAATGAGACTAGAAATACCAAACATAGGTTTTTGACAAAAAATAGAGACCCCTGTAAGAGAAATTAAAGATAAAAACATAAAATTATTCAAAATGTGAAAAATTACATCGTGAGAAAGCTAACAAAGAGCTTGATGTTACTACGTCATTTTTTTACTTGACATTGAAACATGTGCAAACCTAATGGGGAGAATTCTTGATATTGTATCAAATTTTTCACAATTTTCAAAATTACATTTTTGGATGTTAAAATGTTAGTACAACTCTTTGGGTTGGAAGGCTAAGGAAAATCAAACCCTAAGGGATAGAAATTCCAAAGAGATACAATAACATGAGAATGTTGTAACACGCTCATATTTCTATGAAGAAAAATACATCACAAAAATGTGAGTGTTATGACACACTCACATTTCTATGAAGAAAAACTCTCTTTCTCTTTCTCTTTCTCTTTCTCTTTCTCTTTCTCTTTCTCTTTCTCTTTCTCTTTCTCTTTCTCTTTCTCTTTCTCTTTCTCTTTCTCTTTCTCTTTCAGAAAAACTCTGCTTCTCTTTCTCTTACCATTAGACAAACTCTCTTTCTCTTCCCGTTAAACTATATACATGAAATGACATTTAAGTATAATGACATTTATATATGGACATTTAATTTCTTATACTTTAAGTTATATTTCATGTATATAGTTCTAGGATGTTTGAAAATGGTTTTGGATCTCTAGGAGATATAATGCATATTCTAAGCTTTGGAAGATTTTATAATAAGATAGTCAAAATTCAGTAAGAGATCATCATGTCAAATTTTAGTAATTAGTAGGCTCCTATCATCCTTCTCTCTCTATCTCACTCTTTCTATATCCTAAATGCTCTAGACCTCTCTCTCCCCCTCCCCCTCCCTATCTCCATCCCTTTCTCTATCTCCTTCCCTCGCTAATTAGTTATACCTCACCTCTCTTTACATCCCTCCATCCCTCCTTCATTCTCTCTCTTTGTACTACCTCTCACTCCTTCCCTCTTTTATCTCCTTCTCGTTTTCTCTCTCTTGGCCCCTCCTTCCCTCTTTACTCTCTACTTCACCTCTCTCTCCCCTCTCCCTCTATTTCACCTCTCTCTCTCTGTCCTTCCCTCTCTACTTCTCGCTATCTCACATCTTTCTCACCTTCCCTCTTTCCATCTCTACTTCTCTTTATCTCACCCCTCTCTCTCTCCCTACCTCCTTCCTTCCCTATTTACTCTATGTCTTCCCTTTCTCTTTCTTTCATCAATATCTCTCCCTACCTATCCCTCTCTCTCTACTTACCTCTTCCTACCCCAAGAGAGGGATGGAGAGTGGGAATAGAGAGAAGTAGAGGGAGAAAGGTAGAGAGAGAGATAAAGAGGGAGGGTGGGAGAGAGAGAGAGTGAGAGTGTTAAATTAATTTTCATTTATGTCAAAGAAGGACCATAAGGAGTCATTTTTGAAGCAAATAAAAGGCCTCCAAGGACAAAATATTTACTTAACAAGGAAATTTTAATAAACTCATATTTATTTATCTTATGTGATCAAATTTCCTTCATTGACATTGAATATAAAAAATAATTTAAAATCAATAGTCATAGTTTTAAGCCAACCATAAATGTTGGTTGACCATACATTAATCCAAGGAATATTCATATATTAAGGAGGGTTGAGGAGTAGTGATAAATATATTTTAAAGATGCAATGATTTAATTTTTTTTAAATGCAGTGGTTCCATTTATTAAGAAACAATGATTATGTTTTAGGCATCGATTAAAGTGAAAGGCAACAATTACTTTATAAAAGGACAATGCTTAAGTATAGAGAAGTTCTTAGCAAAGGGACATGTTCAATCAAAGGGTTATCACTTTCCAAAGAGATGCCTCTTTTCATGAAGGCAAGAAGATATAAGATGTGAGTGTGGAACAAGGAGAAGAATGTGTGTGGAACTAAAAGATATAATACACAAGCACAAGAAAATTTGAAGGAGGGAAATATAGAAGTTAATTCAAGTCTGGTTTTGTAAAGGAATTATGGTAGATCTATAGAGAAGAATATAATTTATTATTGAAGAGAAGAACTTGTTGATTTGAATTGGATTATTCATCATCCATTGAAGAGGACATTCACATGAATATAATAATTCTATTGCATAAAAGGTTGGTTCCTTAACAAGAGATTGGTGTCTCTTACCAATTGGTGCTCAATTGTGGAGATGGGTGCCTCCAGTGGGTTGGTGCTCATGAATTGTATAAAAGGGGATTGGTGTCTTATATAGGTTTGTACCTACAAATATTGTAAGAAGTTTTATATAAGAATTTTTTTTTTTTGGTTTTCCCTTGTAAGGGTTTTCACATAATTTGTGGTGTTCTTGTGTTCTTAAGTGTTCAAATATTGCATGGTTATTATTGTTATAGTTGATTAAGTTTAATTTGGTAAAATTTTGTATTATAGTGATTCACCCCCCTCTTAGTATAATTATGTGCTCATCAATTGGTATCAAAGTTAGTTTCTTCATAACATAGCTTAATTGCTTGAAGAAAGATCTTATATAAGCACACATGGTAGGACAAGAAGGATATGGTTTCTCATCAAACAAAGCACCATTGTTCGATGGAACAAACTATGATCTTTGGAGCATAAGAATGGAAACCTATTTGAATACTTTGGGATATGATATTTGGAAATCCATGGTGAATGGTTATACATCTCTTGCAACTCCTCCAACAGATCAAGAAGGAAAGAGGGCCAATGAATATAACGCAAAGGTAAATAATGCAATTCCATGTGGATTGTTGGAATCAAAATTCACTAAGGTTATGCACTATAAATCAGCCAAAGACATGTGGGACAAATTAAAAAATACCTATGAAGGAGATGATAAGGTCAAAAGAGCTAAACTTCAAACTCATAGAGTGCAGTTTGAAAGTCTCAAAATGAAAGAAGAAGAAAATGTCACACCTTCTTCCTTTGAGTGGATGGGATTTTTAACACAATCAAAGGACTTGGAGAAGAGATTAAAGGTTGATTCATTGTGCAATTTTTTTTAAGATCATTGCCTCTCAGGTTTTATGCTAAAGTTTTGTTATTGAAGAAATGAAGGATCTAGAATCCTTAACAATGGAAGATTTGCATGGAATCCTTACTGCTTATGAGATGAGGACTAAACATGAGAAGCCATAAAAAAGGGAAGCTACTTTCAAAGATGCAAAGAAATAGAAAAACAAAGAATCCAAACTTAGTGAAAGATCATATGATGACTCTGATGATGAAGAATCCAATTTTGTAATAAGTCAAAAGAAGGGCTCTAGAAATTGGGTAAACCCACAAAAGTGGTTTACAATTCGAGTGAAGAAGGAAAACTTGCAAAAAATGACCCCGCGCAAAAAAAAATAATTTTTGGGGTTCGAATGAACCAAAATAAGGTTCACTAGAACCATGGTTCGAGCAAACCCATTTAATGCAAGGACCCACCATTCCCACCAAAAAACACAAAGGAAACCTTTTTTGAAAGGGGGCTCGCTCGAACCCCCCATGGTTTGCTCGAACTCCCCTTTTCCCACCTTCTCACCCTATGGCACCAAAAAACTCCATAATTTTGTGCTTCGAAGCTCAAGTTGAGGATGGAAATGGAGGAGACTTCACTGACCCAATTGGATGATGGTAGTCCTTGGAATGAGCTATCCAACAAATATAATTTTAATATGTTTTGGTTTTATTATGTATTTGTTTTTTTAGTTTTATTAAACATAGGTTTTTCAACGAAAATCAAGCTCTCTATTCTGCACATGTGGAAAAATAGAAAATTATCAATTTATTTTTTTGAAAAATATGAGTGCACCAGATATTGAAGTCCTTGATCCAATAAAAAAAAAATTGAATTTCGATACATACACAAAAATTTAAGCGTTATACGGTCTGCCTATGTTTGAATTGTAATTGGTTTGAATTCGAAACTTGAGTAAGGAAAAAATATTCAATAAAACACTATGAAACCAATTGGAAGCACTATATATCATAGTTACAAATATAAATTCAAAAGAACTAGAATTTTATCCTTCATGGAAAAAAAGTTATGCGTTATACGGTGAGCGTCACTCCTTATAAATGTTGTTTACTGAAAAAAACTAGTTTTCGAAGGAGATGGAAAAAGAAGTGCAATATTATTCCAATTTTTTTGAAAAATGTATATTTAGAATCTACAGACAAAATTTCACAAATCACTAGTTTGCATCATCTTTAGATTCCTCACGATTTAGCCGCTACAGGTGCTCGAAAGTGAAGATTTAGTTAGAAAAAAATATTTCAATGTCCAGTTTGGCCAAAATTGTAAACCAATATTGTGGGATCACCTAATTACAAATTTAAATTGTATTTTAAGTGTTTCAATTGTGGTAAGATAGGTCATTTTGTAAATAATTGTCCTTATCCAAGGAATTTAGTGATAGTGACGAAGAAGAAAGTCATTACACAAAGAAAGGGAACAAAAATGTTCGGTATCACAAAAACAACAAAAGGAGGAAAAGGATAATTTCAATAAAAGTATCTACTCCTATAGAGATGTTTTTTCATCTTATGAAAGTGATATAAAGAGTGGTAGATGAGAGATCCCTTTCATGGGATTAGAAAATATTAAAAAAATGTTGTCAAAGAGGAGGATAAGATACAAATGGACAAGGAAGAAAACACTGAAGGTTACAGTGTAGAAGATCTAAAGGAGGAATTAAGTTATGCCATAGGAGAAATTGAAAGACATAGAAAGAAGAACCAAAAAAATAAATTATTGCTTCAAGAAGAATGAGTCTAAAAAGAAGATATCACAAAATTTTGAAGAGGAAAAATAGACCATCACTAATCTATAGATCCAACTAGAAGAAACAAGAAGGATAGAAGATGTTGTAAGAACTCAACTAAAGAAAAGAGAATAATATTGTGATAAACTTGAATTGAATATTGTCTCCCTAAGGAAATAATTGGAGAAAATCATCAACAAACTAAACATAAGTCTAAAATTTGAAAAGAACACTAAAATTTTGGATGATATTTTGAAAGAGCAGAGGTCAACATTAATAAAAACAAGACTTGGTTATGAGGAAACTAAGATGGTAAAAAAAGAAAATGATAAGGATAGAAAAGTCGAGAAATGAAAGAAATCAAATGAAGAAACACCAAAAGTTTATGCTAATGCACTTAAAAGTCTCATAAAAGGAGATTACAACAAGAAGGAAAACTGGGTTTATCAAAATGTACTCATAGTTTAAAAAGGAAAAAAGGACATACTTGTTAGGAATTTTAGGTAGGAAACAGAGGGATTCAATTATCATTTATAGAAAGATTTAATTAAACAAATGAAAAATAGAACAAATGAATGAACAAATTCACAGAAAATAGTAAGACAAGTTTTAATGTGGTTCACCCTATTCTTGGGCTACATCCACAAAAAAAATCCATTTATTAATTAAATTCTAGCAAATATATATTATAATAATTTGTAGCAATATCTACAACTTGCAACAATCGATTCAAATGATTTCCACTACTCTATTTTTTCATGCACAGTGTTATGTGCACCCAATGCAATACCTACGTTTAAAATTTGTCGCTTCCCCGTGTTGTATCATGTGATCTACAACAACTTCATGCACTTTGTAACTCAAATTTTATTCAATAGAATGAAACCAAAACTAATACATAACTATCCAAATCCATGACAATTGGTTTTCCAATCATAGCAAGCAAACTCTTCAACTTCTCGGTAGTTATAAAAAATTGCATTGGGTAAAGAGAGAAAAATTTAAAAATTAAGTTGAATCAGGATCCACATATAAAAAATACTTATAAAATCTTTCCCACCAAGGAAAAAACATGTAACCAAGTTTTATCGTCCTTTATTTGGTTATTATTTTTCATGTAATCAATTTGGTCATAAGGCAATAAATTGTAGGAATCACGTAAAAAGTATTCAATGGAATAAGAGTCCTTATTGATTTGAAAGTATAAATTACAACTCCTTTTCCCCTTTGAACTATAATGTTGAATGTTATAAATACAATGACTATGGGCATACATCACGTTTCTGTAGAACTTTTTTGGTAGACATACCAAAGAAAAATAAAAGGGAAGATGTTGTGACTAAGCAAGAAGAGGGAAATGAAAAATTTTGGAAAAAAAAGAAGAAAGAACAAAGGGAAATATACATGCTTGTTCAAAATATTCTACATGTCTAAAATGAAAGAGATCAATGGTACATTGACAGCGGTTGTTCAAGTCACATGATAGGGAAAAAAAATATTTTTTTGTCTTTAAAAAGGATGAATGGAGATATAGTCAAGTTTGGAGATAATACAACTATAATAGTTGTAAGGAAAGACACTCTTAGCCTAGATAATGGGAGGACAAGAATGAAAAACGTGCTATATGTTGAAGGATTGAAACATAATTTTCTAAGTGTAAGCCAAATGTGTGATCAAGGTCACACTCATACATTCCATGAAGAGGGGTGTGAAATTAGGAAAGAAAAAAAATTGGTTGCAGATTCCATTAAAATGGCAAACAATCTTTATGTTCTAAGTGAAATTCAAGGTGAAAAGTTTTGCATAATTCAAGAAGATTAAATTTGGCTATGGCACAAGAGGATGTGGCACATGAATTTTGACTACCTAGTAAAGATTAGTAAAAAGAAGATAGTAAGATACATGCCTAAGATCTATAAGCCTTCTAACATCATTTGCAAATAATGCTAGTGTGTAAAGCAGGAAAGAATAAGCTTCAAAACAAAACAATATTCTACATATAAACCATTGTAACTTGTACATATAGATCTTTGTGGTCCAACATGAACAAAGAGTATGCAAGGTGAGTATTAATTCACGTTAGTAATTGATGATTTTTCTATAATGACTTGGGTAACACTTTTGAAAGAAAAATTAGAAGCCTTTGTAAAATTTAAGGAATCTAAGGCCTTAGTAGAGAATAAAACTAAACTCAAATTCAAATGTCTAAGGTCTGATCGAGGTGGTGAGTTCACTTCAAATGAGTTGGTAGAGTTCTATGAACAAGAAGGAATAAGGAGGCACTACTCAGTTCTGAGAACTCTGCAACAAAATGGTGTTGTGGAAAGGAAAAATATAATAATACAAGAGATGGAAAGAACAATGGTAAATGAGTCCAAATTATTAGACTCATTCTGGAAGGAAGTACAGTGCTCACAATAGTATGCATCTTGAATTGAGGAAAAATTAGAGTAAATCATGATAAACCCCATATGAGCTATGGAAAGGAAAACCTATGATGGTAAAATATTTTAGTGTTTGGTAGTAGATGCTATATAAGGAGAGATGAAGAGGATCTTGGTAAGTTTGATTTGAGATCATATAAAAGAACATTTCTTGGGTACTCCTTAAAAATAAAAGCTTATAAGTGCTACAACAAAAGATTACATAAAATGGTTGAAATTAAAAATGTAAGGGTAGATGAGGAAATATATTAAAAAATAAAGGTACTAAAAATAGATTACCAAGAGGAAGAAGTATTGGAGAATATTGAGCAAAGAAACACAAAAAATCCATCTAGGATGCCTTTTAAAGCACAACCCAAAACACCGTCCAGATTTGTTCAGAAGAATCATCCTAAGGATTTAATTATAAGAGATAAAAACACTGAAATTTAGATAAGAAGAATATTGGACAAACCAATAAAACTTGAAAACTTGTCTTTATTATCCAAAATTGAGCCTAAGAAATTTACAGAAGCAAGTGAAATTCTTTTTTGGATAAAATCTATGGAAGAAGAGTTGAATCAAATTGAAAAGAATGAGGCTTGGGAACTTGTCCCAAGACCCAAAGATAAAAATATTTTTGGTACAAAATGGGTTTTTAGAAACAAGGTGAATGAGGGTGGTAAAGTAGTAAGGAACAAAGCAAGGCTAGCATACAAGGGGTATGCCCAAGTAGAAGGGATTAATTTTGAAAAAACTTTTTCTCTTGTTGCATGTTTAGAAACTATAAGAATGTTTCTATCATTTTCCTATTATAAGGAATTCAAGTTAAATGATTATTTTTGAATTGGAACTTAGAAGAGTAAGTATATATAGAGAAACCTAAAGGATTTATCTTGTCTGAAAACAAATAATTTGTATGTAAACTCAAGAAATCTCTTTATGGTTTGAAACAACATCTTAGGGTACTCCAAATTGGATAAATACTTACAAGATCAAGGTTTTAAAAGGGGCATTGCTGATAGTAATCTATATTTCAAAATTGAAGGGGGCATTCGTTAATTATTGTGGTATATGTAGATGCCATCATTTTGGGAGGTAGCAATGATAACATCTATCAAGAATTTTCTCAATATATCCAAAAAGAGTTTGAAATGCCAATGCTTGCAAAGTTGTCCTTCCTGGGATTTCATATTTCTTAGTCAAACAAAGGGATATTTATATCCTAGACTAAATATATTAAAGAGATGCTAAAGAATTTTAGAATTTTAGAATGTAATCCGATTAGTACTCCCATGATTACAAGATGTAAGCTAAGTAAAGATGATGAGTTTCCTAATACAAATCGATCTCTTTATAGATCAATGATTGGAATTTTACTTTATGTCTCAACTTCAAGACTTGATATTATCCAGGCAATAAGTATGGTTGCTAGATTTTAGGCTACACCCAAAGAAACTCATGTGCATTCAGTCAAGGGAATATTCAAGTACTTAAAAGGAACATTAAAATTTGGGCTATGGTATCCAATAGGTGATGATTTCATCTTACCAACCTATACAAATGTGAATTGGGCTGGTAGTGTTGATGATAGGAAAAACACAAGTGGTGGTTCATTTTTTTTGTAGGAGCTGACAATTAGCTCTATCCTAAGACCACCTGCAAAAACAATGAAAACCTTCTACAAGAGAGTATGCAAGAAATGAGCTTGCTTGATATTAAGATCTATTAAATATGATGATGAGGTATGTTGAAAAGTGTATAATGACCTTGCTTATATAGACAAGGTGTGTTGAAGTACCAAACATTAAAAGGCTCGTGCCATTATTAAGTGACATGATCCATCATTAAATGACGTAGTACTCTAATATTTAATAAAATCTAAAAAGATAAAATCTTATCTAAACAACTTAAATATGCCTAGGACCTAAGTGGACTTAACATGTAAATATGACCCACTAATAAACTAATTAGGAAAATTACCTATTTACACCAACACCCCCCTTAAGTGCAACTTAGAGAGAAGCAATTGTTATGCAAATGATACAAAGATGCAAGGATGGGTCTCAAATACGAGGAATTTTAGGTACTCATGTACAAATACAAATGCAATCTCTCACAAATAGAGAAAAGGAGAAAAATCACATGGGAAAAAACCCCTCTCCAAAAGAGAGAAAAGGTACAATCAAGTGATGAACAATTGAGGAATCCATGATACCACCAAGTACAACATCCATCACATATATACATTAAAAATGCCCCTATAAGAGGGAAAAAAGAGACCACATAGCCCCCCATAATGAAGTAGCTCCACAAACACTAAATAAATTTTGAAGAAAAAGGAGAATCCAATACTAAAAAACAACATGCCTCCACTTGGGAAGAAAGAGATCCAATGGTCAATGTTGAAGAAACCTCATCTTGATGATGAAGCAAGAGGGAAGAAGCCTCATGAATGAAATATTTGAAGATGCATCAAGTGTCTTTGAAGATCTCTTAACAAAATCAAGTGTGGTCCCAATCAAGGAAGAATATAAAGGATGTGGAAACTCAAGAGTAACCTCCAAATATGTGTGATAAAATAGGAGAGTTACCCCCTCAAACATGTCCTCCAAATACATAGAAGAGGAATGACAAATCAAATCTGATGTAGCTGTCATGAAACCATCCTACAAGGATAAATATGGAAAAAAATGTCCTCATCTTAAGTCCTAGAAACCAAGTCAACACTCAAATTTGAAGAGGCAGGAGATGATAGAACCTAATCAAAAGGTTGATGAGCAACGAGGTTTAGAAAACCACAAAAACCACCATTTGAACAACTACCCACACTCGATCTAAGATAATGGTCCTTAGAACATTCACCATCAGAAATAAAATGGGAAAAGGTGTAGATGTGTGCATCATGATCAACCCTGCCCACTGTAAAAAAAATTCTACTACACCAATCATGAAATAATGCTAAATCTAGAGTGAAATCAATGGATTTACTAGTTTGTGTTATTTGAATACATAAAGAAGATTATGTCGAATATCAAGAATGCAAAGAACATGATGAAAACTACCATTGGACACATCAGAAACTCCTTAACCAAATACATCCAAATAAACACCCTTAGCCATCAAGATATTCATGATTGAAGTGTGTTTTAAGGATGAAAAACTATCAGGGGATGGAATGTCATATGATATGAGGCCCCAAAGTCAAGAATCTAATTTTTAGACTCATCAAAATATGTTGCAATAAGAGCATGACCTTTCATCTTATTATATTTTACTTTATCACTCCCATTAGCAATTTATATGATACATGTGTGTGTAGAAGATGAAGGTTGTGAAGAAGAAGAGGTTGAACTTGTAGATTTAGAAGGAAAATAAATATTATGTTCCTTTAAAAGTTTCCTCATTTCATCTAACTCTTTTTTATAGCAATTATGTTCACCATGCCCAACTCTATTACAATAACCACACTTGGCTTTCTCCTTCTTAGTTTTATCCTCTCTAAGAGAGGTGCATGTATCACTAGATTTTTCCTTATATTTAGACTTCTTCTTTCATTTACCTTTAGGTGACGATGCAATCAAAGCATGATTCTTATAGCATGTGTATCATGTCGACAAAGTTTAGCTTGTTCCCTAGTCAACCTATCATTAAATGTCTCAAAAGAAGGCAAGACAAATGAATCACCTAATCCATCCATTGTAGAATAAAAGGAAGTAGAGAAGTATGTGAATGAACCTTTCAACTTAGACTAATCAAGAATATGTATTACTTATCAATTGTATCCTTACCACAACCAACCAATTGAGACCTTAATTATTTAAATTTTACCAAATAGTCTTCAATGGTAGGAAAAAAATATGTGGAAATTGATGCCAATTGTGCCTCAAATTACATAGCATGAATCTTACTAACTAAACCAAATAAATACTTGTACTTATCCAATACATACCTAGGAGTAGTACATTCCTTAATATGGAAGAAAAAACTATCAGAAACATGCATAGAAATCAAGCCCATAGCCTCATAACATCTATGAGAAAATATTTTATATTCTCTAGAAAAAACAAGTTGCTTGTCATCCAAGGTGGACCATATAACCATAGACCAAAATAATTTCCTCATTTTCTCCTTCCATGTGTGATAATTATGAGGATTTACAACCTCAAACCCTGATTTAGCCATTAGGACAACAATTGCCAAGAGAGAAAAATAGACAAATATTTGAAACAAACTGTGTGATACCTCCCAAATCTAAAGTACAACTAAAAATGATGCCCCCCACAAAAAAAAATTCTAGGAGACAATATGTCCAAGTAATCAGCGAAGATGCCAAATATGAAAAAAATTGAATAAATAATACTTAGGGATAAATCTAGAGAAAGTGTATGAAACAAATGATAGAGCTCTTGAATACCTTTCAGTTATCGTTGAAATCACAAAAATAGGATAAATTGGAAAAAAATTATGAGCTTGGAGGTCCAGAAGCGAAAAGGCACTTCAGTTGGCAATAATAAATACTTGTAGAAAAATTTGGCAAAAAGACCTACACCACAGTGAATTACATATAACCATCGATATATCATTTGTAAAATTTTAATATCTAGGCAAAAAGTTATGCTCTGAGGAAATAAAAGGCCCAATTTGGGCACTTGGAGGGCCAATTTAATCCCTTGTTGAGCTAGAACTTGATCCTCTATGTGACCATGTGGCTTGTAGTTTGAAAAATAAAATCCACCGCCAGGCGGGTGATAGGGTAGTGGAGAATGGGTGGTGGTGGGATTCTCACGTCGCTCCCTCTATGATGGCCAATGGAGCACCCACTGGGCTTTAAGCCCTGAGGGCTATAACTTAGCACTTTAGCACTTAAAAATAAAATAACTTTATGATTTTTTATTATTAAAAAAATGAAAAAAATAATTTACCCTCTATTTGAATTCATACAGTCCACAAACCAAGCCAATTCTAGCATTACGTAGTGCCTATATGTTGGAATATGTTGAATTGCAAGGAATATTCTCTATCGAGGAGTGTACCATGCCTACATAGGCACTGTATAGATTGTACAATGTTTGTACTGTACTATACAAATTTTGTATAGTCTTATAAATGAAAATGACACTAAATATGTGAAAATACCTTTGAGGGCTTGGGGCAAAAATCTCCTATTTCAGTGATTTAAAAGATGATCTTGGGGCTTTTGGGCCTACCAAATGCAATGGAAAGGTTTTTTTAGCCCGAAGTGCTCTAAAAAGTTAGTTACCTCTTGGATTTGATAGCCACTTCCCAACTTGAAACCCTTGTAGATCTAGCAAAATATATCATATTTTGATGAAATGAAATCCAATATTGTCTTTCTTAGAGGCCCTAGACTCAATGGTGATCTCAAATTACCTCAAACACATGCCAAAATTAACCTGCAATAAAAACCCATAAAGAGGACCCCTCCAAAACTAGTGTTTTTTAAGTTTTTAATTATTTCCCAGATCACCATATGATGCAAGGAAAGAGCATACTCAACTTTACTAAAATTCACTAGATCTCTAACTAGAAATAACTCTACCCTCAAATTTGAGAAGGAATTTTCAAGGCTATGCTCTGATACCATGTAGGAGCTAAAAATTAGCTCTATACCAAGACCACCTGGAAAAAAATGAAAACCTTCTACAAGAGAGTATGCAAGAAATGAGCTTGATTAATATTAAGATCTATCAAATATGATGATGAGGTATGTTGAAAAGTGTACAGTGACCTTGCTTATATAGATAAGGTGTGATGAAGTGCCAAACATTAAATAACTGGTGTCATTATTAAATGACATGAGCCATCATTAAATGACCTAAGAATCTAATATTTAATAAAATATAAATCTAAAATCTTATCTAGATAACTTAAATATGCCTAGGACCTAAGCGAACTTAACATGTAAATAGGACTCACTAATTAACTGATTAGGAAAATTACCTATTTACACCAACACTTTCTTGGAAGTAGTCTTGTCTCATGGTTAAGTAAGAAAAAAGCATCATTCTCCTTGTCAATTACAGAGGCATTGTATATAGCATAAATTTCTTGTTGCACTAAGATTTTCTTTGGATGAGACAAACTTTAAAGGATGTCAAAGTAGAATACAATCATGCAATATCCATGTTTTTGGATAATACCACTACTATCAATATCTCAAAGAATCCAATGATGCACTCAAGAACAAAACATATTCCTATAAAATATCACTTCTTGAGGGAGCAAGTAGTAGATGAATAGGTAAATCTTGAGTATGTTGACACTTATGATCAGATTGAGGATAATTTTACTAAACCTCTTCCAAAAGAGACTTTTAAGTTTCTAAGACAAAAATTGGGAGTGGTATCACCTTCTGTTTGTCACTAAGGGGATGTAATCCTTAGGGGGAGCTTATCGTTGTATGATCTCATAGCTCCATGGAGTCCTTTTCCATTGATTTCAAAGGGGGAGAAGTATATAGATAGGGGGAGTAGTGTGTTTTTCAAATTACCTATATGAGGTTTTCATCAATGACAAAGGGGGAGATTAATAGATTAATTGTGATTGATGTAAAAGAAGAACCATAAGGTGTCATTGTTGAAGCATATCGAAGGACTCCAAGGGAAGAATATTTACTTAGCAAGGAAATATTAATATTTTAATTATCTTATGAGGTCGACTTTCCTTCATTGGCATCCAATATAAAAATTAATTTAAAATCAATAGTCATAGTTTTGGGCCGACCATACATGTTGGATGATCATACATTAAACCAAGGCATATACATATATTAAGGAGGGTTGAGGAGTAGTGATAAAAATATTTTAAAGATGTAATGATTTCATTTATTAGTAATGTATTAATTCCATTTATTAAGAAGTAGTGATTATGCTTTAGGCAGCAATTAAAGTGAAAGACAACAATTACTTTATAAAAGGATAACAATTAAGTATAAAGAAGTTTGTTAGCAAAGGGACATGTTCATTCAAAGGGATATCTCTTTCCAAAGAGATGCCTCTTTTCATCAAGGAAATAATATCTAATATGTGAGTGTGGAACATGGAGAAGAGTGTGTGTGGAACTAAAAGATATAATACACAAGCACAAGAAGATTTGAAGGAGGAAAATATAGATGTTAATTCAAGGCTGATTTTGTAAAGGAATTATGATAGATCTATAGAGAAGAATATAAGTTATTGTTGAAGAGAATAACTTGTTTATTTAAATGGGATTGTTCATCATCCATTGAAGAGGATATTCACAAGAAGATGCAACTCTATTGCATAGAAGGTTGGTGCCTTAACAAGAGATTGGTGTCTCTTACCGAGTCAGTGCTCAGTTGTGGGGATTGGTGTCTCTAGTGGATTGATGCTCACAAATTGTATATAAGGGGATTGGTGTCTCATGTAGTTTGGTGCCTAAAAAGATCATAAGAAGTTTTATATAAGCATTATTTTGTTGTGGTTTTCTCTTGTAAGGGTTTCCATGAAATTTTTGGTATTCTTTTGTTCTTAAATTTCCAACTCTTGCATGGTTATTATTGTTATTGTTGATTAAGTTTAATTTGGTAAAATTTTGTATTATACTAATTCACCCTACCTCTTAGTATAATCATGTGCTCATTAGAGAAATAGGTAGAGAGAGGGAGAGGAGAGATAGAGAGAAGTAGAGAGGGAGGGAGGGAGATAGGTGAGATAGCGAGAAGTAGAGAGGGAGAGAGAGAGAGAGCAGGGGGTATGTGAAATAGAGAGAGGGGGAGGGGGGGAGGGAGGGAGAGGTATAGAGGGATGGGTGGGATAGAGAGAATTTGAGAGGGAAGGTGAGAGAGAGAGAGAGAAGCAATTCTTAAGTTCAAGTGAGAGAGAGTTAGAGATAGAGATCAAGATAGGGAGAGAGAGAGAGGTCTAGAGTGCAAGGTATATAGATAAAGTGAGATAGAAAGATAGAAAGATGATAGGAGCCTATTGATTATTGAAATTTGACTAAGTTTGAAAATTTATAAGATCTTCCAAAACCTAGAATCTACATTATAACTCCTAGAGATGCAAAACAATTCTCAAACATCCTAAAACTATATAGATGAATTATAATTTAAAGTATAAGAAATTAAATGTCCATATATAAATTTCACTTAAATTCTTATTTCATGTATATAATCTAATGAGAAGAGAAAGAGATCTTTTCTTTATAGAAACAAAAACACTATATTATAGGATCTATCAAAATCATTAGAGAAAAATTCACCACCATTGTTAGTACTTATATATTAATTTTCTAGTCTATAACTCAGTCATTGATTTAATTTCTTTAAATCAATAGAAAAAATTAAATATTCTCTTTAGAAAATATACCCATGCCCTTTTTCTATAGCAATCAATAAATGAAACATAATACATGTGGATTTTCCAATGGCTATAATTCTTACAAGACCAAACACATCATAATGAATAAGATATAATACATTATAAGATTTATGACAACTCAAGAGAAATCGAATGTGGTTCTATTTACCATAAATGCAATGCTCACAGAAATAAAAATCAATATTATAAATTTTCAACCCTTAAACAAGGTTTTTGTTTCAAGGTCTTTAGACCCTCTTCACTGAGGTGGCCAAGTCTTTGGTGCCATAACATAGTATTCTCTGTAGGTATTTTTTATTCAGAAGAAAAAGAATCCTTGGGTATTTTTATCACTAAGAATATGCACACTTGTTGAGTAATGAGCTCAACTATTTAATGAAACATTGAATGATCTCTCAAGTTGTCAGACTTGAAACTTGAGATCAACCTCTAGATGAATGCTTGGTTCCCTATCTACTAGTATTCTCTAAGACTAAAATTATTCTATACTATTTTGTATTCATAATGAGAAAATTATGAATAGTTTTAAACTAAAAGTGGAATAAATGTGTGGCGATGCACCAAAGTGAGTTTGAAGACCTTTTGTACTAGTTTTATATACATAAAATAATATCAAATCAATAACATATTAGAACAATACCATGAAAATATCTACAAAGATGAAGAAATGAAACTAAAACCATAAATGAATAGATCATTCACAAGATGAAAGTCTATATTTATAAATAACACAATGCAAAATATAAGAAAAAGGCATAAAATAGTTATTTTATTAATCACAAGAAAAATTACAACTAATAGAAAGTTTTTTTTTTCTTTTTCTTAAAATTCATATATCTTTTTCCTTACAAATCATATTAATAAGTAAAATACAACATGATACCATCTAGGAGGCATCCCCTTGATGAAAATAAATATTTCTACTGCTCAAATCTATGTTGGGCCAAACATCTTAGGTGCTAGGATAACATCTTCCCAATTTCTCTCTGTGAAAACCTCCACCATGGCATGGGAGAAGAGGTTAGTTGACTTCAAAAGCTTTGAAAACCTAAAAACCCTCCTAGAAAATCTTAACAAGTGTCTCCATTTCCCTAGATAAGTATATAGTGGTGAAATTCCACAACAACTGCTCTTGATGTCAAGATTTCTCCCAAACTATTTATTGTAATTTTCTTGGATAGGAATAGGAAAGGGATGCTTATACATCATGGATTTCAGCCACCTCTTAAAAATTTCTCTAAGAGCTTGAAACAACATTATCTCCTATTTTTGTCCTCCCGCATTGAACACTTGCTAGATGACAGGTTGAATTAGTGTCAATCATACTCTTCCCTTCTAACAATAGTTTCATGGGAGTTACGTATCATAAAGATAACTTTACAAATTCCATGTTAGGGTTTCAATTTTCCTTTCATCTTTGTTGCACATTGGTCTTTAGTTGTGTTTTAGGAGGCTTCATAGCCTTTGCAAGGTTTGGCAGTCTCTATGTTACATACCTTGTACTCTGTATAGGGTGTTTTTTGTGATTTGATATTCCAATACAATCATTTGATGACTATTTCTTGTGCATCCTCCTTGTAACTTCATGATTACTCACAATTCATGTTTTTCATAGGGGTGACTACCCTAGCTGGTTGGAAAGGATCCTCTATATTTGTGCATATTGTGTCATATCTTCATAAGCCTTATCTTTTATATAAATGATTTTTGGTACATCTCTTGGAATTCATAGTTACCATGACAAATAACCTTCATCTTTTGGTGAAACCATCTGATAAGTTGTTATGGAAACATAGGATTATTTATCACCATTTCCCATTGTATGCTTATTTGTTCCTATATCATTCAAAATTATGAGGCTCTACATTGGTCTCTTTTAAGGAGCCTTTACTTTATTTTATCGTATCTACACCAAACCTCTATATACCCTTCATGAAATCTCTATTCTATTCCCTCACTACTACCCTATTTACTGATCCCCATGACTATCACTCTACAAGAGCTTTCTATGGCCTCTCAATGAGGCCATTATATTTTTAAGATGTGAAAATGTATTCTACATTTCTGTCACATACCCTATCATTATCTTCATGACTTGTCTCTTCCATACAAAACACATTTTGAGACATTTTTTATATTTTGAAGTAAGCACTAATATTTTTAGTGTAGAATATTGATGCTTTAACATAACCTTCAAGTATTGTGCACTTAGATTGGAGGCTCCAGATATTCTTCAAACTTTTCTAGGTCTGCACACTTTTCTTTTCTAGTCACTCCTTATGTTGTGTTTTCATCTTCTCTATTTGCATGCTTATTTTTATAGAACTGATAGCCTTACATTATTTCTCAAAGAGGTAAAGTACTTGTTCACTGTCACCACAATTCTACTATCAGATCACACAATTCATAAATAGCATCCTTTAGTTGTCTCTAGCATGTTTAAGGTCTATGATACTTCTTCTTGTAGGGTACAAAGTTATTTTATGTTGTGAGGCCTTACTAAACATCTTCATCTTTTACTCTTCCATTTTATCCTCCTTCCTCTTAACCATGACCAATTGTATTCATGTCTATGATTTTCTTCCATCCTTTGTGAAAACCCTTAAAAATTATTAGAATTTTCCTCATGAATATACAGATGCTTAGGGTATGTAGATTTATATGATTTGAATTTTTTTTTTTGCATCTCTTTGACATTGATAGTTGATAGGCCTTATTCATCAAGCAATCCAAGCCATACTTGTCACTATTTGATAGTATTATTTATGTTAGACTATTGATTTGAGAGATCAAACTATTATTCACTCATTTACTATTATAAGCCTAATGGTCCTTAATAGTTTTTATGTGACACACTATTTACTTACTGACCTAATTATTCCTTACACATCATGAATTTTCAATGCTTCATAGGTCTTCTCAAATTTTGAGATGGCTTGATCACTGCACAAAATATCAAACATGGGAATCCTTGCAAAGGTTTGTGAGCTTCTAATAGGTAGATGTAGTTTTATTTATCATTGTCAAAATGGAAACAAAGGACTGATGGATCTAATGAGAAAACTAAATAGTGATTGAGTCAATAAATTTTTAAAATGGGTAGACCTACTAAACCCAATAGTTTTGATAACCCTTACCCTCTAGACCACATATAGAAATTTCCTTCTAAGGCTCTGACAAAGCAATAACCTGATTTAGTGAAATGGCACAAATGGGGTGCCTAAAACACAACTCAAATTCATGAGATGTCCCTCTTTAAGAAGAATGATCCCACTATTTTTTTCGCGGAATCCATGGATCCACTTGTGAGTAGGTCTCAATATCTTGCATGTCAATCTCATTATCAAAGTGAACAATTTTACAAACAATGGAATTACTTCTCATTTTTCTCATGCCATCCACCATGATAATCCCCTTATCTCCTATTGTTGTGACAAACAACTTCAACAATGCACTCTTCAGGTCATCTTAAGGGATAATTTTTGTAATCATAAAGTTTTCCAACCTATTCTTCATGCCTTTCATGAAATCTTCTTTCCCAAGAAAAGCAACATTGTTTATATCAAAACATTAATTCTCAAATATTTAATCATTTCTTCATAGACCAAATGGAACCCTTTAAACATGTGCATAGTCCATCATTTTTTGTAAACTCCTACATATCCTAAGTATTCCTTTGACTCTACTAAATGGTCTTCAAGTCTTATAAAAAAAAACTACAAGCTCCATAGGCTCTTAAAACCTTTCATAAACCTTATAGATTTATTGCATGACTTTTTGTAGACTTCATGATGACACATAAACCTTGAAAGTGAAAACTTATAGAAATGTTTGAGAAGGATAGAAACATCGAATAAATTAGATATGTAGTTGTGATTGAAAGGTTAAAAGATTGTATGAACTTTGTAAACTGGAATCCTTTAAATGACCCCACTGATCATTCCAAATCTATAGAAAAACATATTACTAAATAGCCCCGAAGATCATCAAAGGTATGATTTACTATGTTCATTGTTGGCATATGGCTTGGGGAGATTGTTGGAATATGGCTTCTATTTTTTCTATTTATGGAAACTGGAGTCATTATCCCAATCCGTAGATCAGAATTTATTCATACCAGCAAGAAAAGTAGAGAATAGTGTTCTACCAGCAAAAAGTAGAAAGAACAGGGTATCTGGTTAGTTTGTCAATCTGTATGCTTCACCGGATCATCATTTTGTGTTGTGGATCCCCAGGATAGTTTGTTAAGCATGTATGCTACCTTATTGGTAAGTCTTGTGATGTTGCATTAATCGGTGTACGAGCTTGGAGATCCGAAAGGATGTTTTTTTGTTGTTTATTTGCTCATTGTGGCCAACCTAGTGAATGTCGCATGTCACGGATGTACAAGGAGTAATTGATTAATTGTTTCTTGTGTTGGTTATTTTGTTTTGGGTCATAGCTATAGTCTAGTCGAATTGTGTGGGTGCGCATCAAAAATTGCTCATGATTTGAGCTAGCATGTGAAGAATATTTCATAATTTGCTAAAGCTGACTTGGAGTACTTGAAATTTTGGTAGCGGGTATATATATGAGATCGGTAATTCATTGTGAAGGTGTGTAAGAGAGTGAAGTGTGTGTGAATGTGCAAAAAGAGAAGAGCAGATGTATGTGCGAATATTAGAAGGATGATTGATTGAGTTATGCACAATGTCACTTGTGCATTAAGATTTTATGGAAGCAAGTTAGAGCAGAGTAGAGTGAAGTCTAGAAGGAGTCAACAGGTCCAAAATCTGATTTATGAGCTTAATCAGAATTGTATTTTGGCATATGCAAAGGATATCCTTTCAGTTCAACCTTTTGTTGTAATCACAAACATTTTGTAAGGTAGTGATCCTTCCTTATTTTGAGCAGTGAGCTCTAGGAAGTGTGCTTGAATGCATGCACATTCCCTTTTCTTCATAATTTTAATAGAGTATAAATTGTGGATTAATCTCCACCATGGTTTTTCCCCTAACAGGGTTTCCACGTAAAAATATTGGTGTTATGGTGCTTTGATTATCTTGATCATGTGCTTGCATCTTTATTTTTGTTTATGTGTTGTAAATGATTTATGATCAGAATTAAAGTTTAAATCTTGTTGAACACTGATTCACCCCTCCTCTCAGTGTTCCCTAAGTCTAACAATTGGTATTAGAGTAAGGTTCCTCTATAGAATTTTAATAGCTTGAGGTGGATCTTGAATTGCAATGGACTTTGGTGGTCTTCAACAACAACTTATGGTGGAACTTGATGATCTTGATCAGTCTAAAGTGGAAGTCATAGAATTAAAAGAAAATCTTGTGGATGCCAAAAAAATCATTCAATCATTGAAGGATAAAATCAATGAGTCAAGAGAAAAGAGGAAGGAACTTTGTGATCAGCTGAATCAGAAAGAGAATAAAAGCCTAGATGATGTTCACCTGAATCAAATTCTAAAATAAATAAATGAAGAATGTGAAAAGCTTGCTAGGGACAATGCTACTCTCAAGCTTGAGATGGAATCTGTGGCAATGAAGCTAGCTAAGGAGATTGAAGGAAGGAAGAATAATGAGGAGAATCTAGCCTAGTCTTTAAAAGAAAAGTTTGAAGAATGCAACAAAGTAAATAGTGGACTCATTCAGCTAGAGATTGAACTACAACAATCCAAAAATAATGAACAAGAGCTTGAAAGACAGCTAGTTATTCTCAGAGATGAACTCACTACTGCAAATGAATACAAGGAGAAGTTCAGGATCAGTTCTTCTAAGCTTGATGAGCTGACTAAAGGACAAAAGGATGCAAATGATAAGCGAGGTATTGGCTATGAGAAAGGAGAAAGCTCTGGATCTGAACACAAGGATTCCAAACAAAGAAATCAGATGAACAAAGGAAGAAGGTATCCGGTAAGACAACCCAATTCTCAAAAGTTTAATGGTTACTGCTTTGCTTACAATAAATTTGGTCATATGGCTTCATAGTGTAGAAGTAAAATAAATTCAAGCAGTCCATCATTTCCCAGTCAATTTTTTAGTTGCAATAAGTTTGGTCATAAGTCAATTGAATGTAGAAGTATGTATGTCAGTGTAAGGAATGTTAAATGCTACACCTATGGAAGAATTGGGCATGTTGCTAATCAATGCAGGTTAAAGGGAAATCAATGGAATGAATGGTCTAGACAAAGAAATCCAGTTTGTTACAATTGCAATAGATTTGGTCACATTGCAAGATTCTACAGGAACAAAAACATGGATAGAAGAGGTCTGGTATACAGAGGAAGAATTTCACAGAAAGATGACAAAGGAAAAGGAAAAGTAACTGTGGAATAGATAAGAGATCAGATGAAGAAAACGTGGGTAAAGAAGAGTGAATTTGATGAAGAAAATAAGCCAGTACTGGAAGCAGTCTTTGGTAATTCCTCCGGAAATTGATCTCAGGCCATTGGCCTAGGAGGAGTCTTTCAAGAAAAATCATTTGTCCCCCCATCTGTAGTTGGCACCAGAATGCAAGAAATTTTTAGTAGTTGTGCCATCAGTCTTCAAATGTGTCCATGATCATTTGTGTAGGAATTCAAGATCCAGAAGGTCCACAAATGAATTCTTCTCTTGTTGTCTAAGAAAACAGGGTAATCGAAACTCCTAGGGAAAAAAATTTAATGCGAAAAAAAGGTTAGGTGCGCGAAGTTATAAAAGGGTATTTGGCACCCCCATTTGTCACCTTGCATTGAAGGAAAATAGGAGAGCCTCTGCAATAGAATTTCAAAGGAGTCAAGTAAATTTAGTGGTGAATTCATTAGGTATTTCTGATCATTTGTTGACTTATTATATTTTGTGCTTAGAAGAAAAACTTGTTTGGTATGAAAAGAAAAATGAAGAAAATCAAAGGAATTGTGAATTTGGATGAATATAGTAGTAGGAAAATCAGAGATGTAGGAAATATGTTTTCGGTCGATGAATTGAAGTGGCTTGAAGATATGAAACATAAAAGTTTGGAAATTTGGAATAAGTTTCCTCATTTTGTCATCACGGAAGTTGTTAGGTTTATCTTGAACAGATTGAATGAGGACACTCTCACTCTGGATAAACCCTATCTCATTTCAAAAGAGGTGATCAAAAATTTAATTGGATTATGCAATGTTGGGGATATTTTGAAAAAGAAGTTGATTCAGAACATTGAAGTCGAAACCCTAACTAGACTAACAAAAGATCAAAGGGCTCTGATAATTTCAACAATCAAAGATCCAATAACGAGGTACATTGCACATGTGATTTCATACAAAATTTTCTTCAGAAACAGGGAAGGCGCAACCTTGGAAGGTGCAATTTACATATCTCATAAAATGATAATGGAGGACCAAGACTTCGACCTGTGCAGTTTGCTAAAAGAACAATTGATGGAGAATGTGCAATTAACAAAGGATGCATACTACCCCTTCAAGTTTTGTACTTTGGTCATATGTATCATGATGTATTTTTTGAATTGCTTGCCTCATAATGATAATTTGGTATGGAAGGAAAATGAACCAGTTTGTAAGAAATTTTTTGAACATTCTAATACTCTAGAAAATTGTGAGCAAGAATATGTAAATTTCTTTAGTGAATTGTTGGGAAAGTTTGGAGTAGTTAGCATTTCCATTTCAGTAAAAGCACTTGAAGTTGGATCATCTTCCAGTAAGATGGAGAGGAAGTAGAAAAGGGCTCTAGAGTTTGTTGATGACACTCCTCCAGCACACAAGTCTCCAAAATCTAAAGGAAAGGGAAAAGGACAGATAATTGTGGATATACCAAATGAAGATTCTGATGAGTACACTCCAAGAGATGAACTAAAATCAGTTGAACCAGATGTAATAATAGCAGAAGGAAATGATGAAGAAGTTGCTTTATTCAAAACAAAGATACTATAGATTGTTAAAGAGGAAGATGGAATGCAAAACATTGCTGACATATGGTTAGATGGAGCCTCATATGAGTAGGACCTGATCGAGAGCACTCTAGGTAGTTACTTTGTGCATAACAACATTGGATTGGAAAGTTTGCACAATGTGCTTCCAGAAAAAATGATTGAATGTATCAAGGATTTTATGGCCTCTGAGCCTCAGGATAGGAAAGAGGAAGAAATAATTCTACATCTGAAGGAGTAGTTTAGGCTATCCCTTACCAAATTGAAAAATAAAATGAATGTGTTGAGGCAATGCATTGATTCAACAAATAACATCTATAATTATTGCCTTCGTTGGCCTCATGTTGTTGGGAGATACAAGGACAAGCTGGAGTAGATTGAAAGTGAGTTGAACAAAATTGGTCAAGATTATAACATGGCTCAGGACTAGGGTGGTGCAATCAAGAAAAGGATTTAGGAGTTGCAGACTGAGCATGCAAAAGTTCACTTTGCCAGAAACACTCTTATGGACACTTTCTAGAAAGTTAAGGATTTAAATGAAGGAAGAATGGAGCAGCTAATTGAGGTTCTGAGGAAAGGAGAGAAGTTAGAAGAAGCAATTACAATTCCAAAATCCCTCATCCAAATCATCAACCAGACATCAAAAAACAACAACTTGATCATAATCATTGGGTTTACAGTAGATGCTTGGAAGAAATTTCTTCTGGAAATAAAAGATAAGTATAAAATCATTTTTTGACTTGTACAACAGTTGTAGTTCTTCAAATTTTGATCCTATTTCTAATTAGCAAAGGGGAAGAGAGAAAGTAGTGAAATTTTTTCA